>OZ012728.1:15713128-15895628 GCA_963942605.1 Poecilus cupreus
CCGTATGATTTGTGTAGTTGGATTTTACAGAATTTCAAGAAATATGTTTTCAAATTTGACAGATACAAATTTTAAATGTTTTTTTTTTTAAGTAACTGGATTCCAATAACTTGTTTTATTTATGACATCTGGACCCAAAATGGCGGACGAGAATACCTACATTCTTCTAGAGCTCTAAAAAAACTAATCAGCTCTTCCAAAGGAGATACAATTGATATACACAAAATATCAAAATTTTCAGTTTAATAGTTTTTGAGAAACCGTAACTCCAGAGATCTAACACACTGACAGACACACACACAGACATCATCGCGAAACTATTAAAATCATATTCTAGGTACCCTAAAACGTGCTCATCCACTGAAAACTCACTACCAAAATTTAGCATGATTCCTATTCCTCCGTTACAGGATGTGGCGGGATGTAAAACGAGCATAAAAGAAATAAAATTTAAATAATAATATAAAGGCCTTCTCACAAAATAAAATGACAATTACGAAACACGTTCTTTAATATATTTAATATATAATATTGTACCGTTGAAATAAAACATTCATATATTTCCCATAATGATGTACAAATTTTGTTTATATGGAATAAACCCTAAGCCTACACAACTCACGCTCGACAAACTCAAATCAAAGTACTCATTTTTAATATAACATATCTGATGATAACCTCGCTTGCACATTTCACGTTGAACAAATAATATGATCCATTAAAATGTATTTTCAAGATCATCTGTGTTTGACAGCTACTAAATACTATTTGTCACTTTCATTGGTAGTAAAATAGCATACAAATCAAAAGGAATCATCCAAATCGGAGATGACGTAGTACATCACAAGGTTGACCGAATTTTTAAATCATTAGTTTTATCACTTACCCCATAGCGCTACGATAATGGCACCTTTTGATGGACTCCACAATGGCGGTACCATTCAGAGGGTCACCTCCTGAATCTATGACTTTAATTAAAGCCCTAGAGTATAAGTGGACAGCATCGTAGAGGTAAGCAGCTTCTGCACGTATCTGGTGAACCATGGACACAACATTGATAGTACAATTTAAAATATAATAGTGTATAACCTAAAATATTATTTATTTGATTCTACTATGTACTCCCAGACCGTATGACGCGACATACCACTAGCCAATCACAGAAAGGCTCCTACAGACTGAGGTTATATACGAGTTTATATATATAGGTGGCAACTGTTCTGACAATGCTGATGCACTGCTACACATTTAAGATGAAAATTGATGCTTTTATAATGTTTTCAGGGGGTAAATCAATTAAATAATGATTAATAATTAATATTCTATGCAATTTAAGTAGTTTCAACTGCATGAACGCGAAATTTGTTAGTAAATTCGATTGAAATAATTATAAAAGACTTATATTAAATTCTGTAAAAATGCTTTTTCCGAAATCGATACTAAAGTACATGGATATTACTAGGTGAAGTTAGACAAAATAATAGCTAAAGTTAAACTTTACATACTCTTATGTCAAACTTGAATTACAAACCTAAAATAACAAACAAATTATTCTATAATACTATTGGCGAATTTATTTATTATTTACTGTGACAATAATTTATCGGATTTAATGCAGGACACATGCAAAATACCTCTAATAACATATTATAAAAAATAAAAAAATGTATAATCAAATGACACTTTGACAGTACTTTTGTTATCACAGCCATCCCCGTCTCAACAGCTAGCTGACATTTTACAAATACATAATGCTATTTATTTATGTTTTTAATTAAGAATTTAACGATTTCGAAAAAAATATAATGTATACTTCGCCACTATAGTTATTTGTCAAACTCGAGAGGAAAGCGTTTCTTTCCATATTCGAGCTCGAAGTTTGCCTCATGAGTGCAGTGAATGAGGCAATTCAAGCGAGAGTGGAAGAAGGGCTTTCCTCTTGTGTTAGACACAACATTTTTTTCACGACATGTTTCTAAAAACGATTTGCTTGGAGCTAAAACACACTTGAAAACACAACTGACACTTTAAAAGTTAGGTTATCAGATGCAAGACAGTGTAGCAGTGTTGCCAATGAACCAATCTTAAATATAAATTAAAGTTGTCAAATTATGATTTAATCTAGAAAAATAAAAATGTAAGACATAATTGTAAGACAATTTAAAATATGTATATCACTAAAATAAAGATTTTCAATAAAATTAGATATTTATTTATAATTTGTGCAATATATTTTTTTGTAAATAACATTAATATTGGTAACACTTCTATATTTTCCTCTCTAGAGAGGAATAGCACATTTTCCTCAATATTTCGAAAGAAGAACGATGAGGTTTTCTGGTATGTCGCTTCGGAAAATAAATTCCATATTCGTAGTAAAAAATTATACTTTAGTGCCTTGTTATACAAACAACTATTGTTTTCCTGATGAAAAAACGTTGTATTTAAATAAAATATATTTACTGAACTTAATTCAAATCTTTTATAATTTTACTGTTGGTTGGTAGTTGGTTTAAATAAATAAAAGAAAATCGAAGTTGCATATCATATGGAATAATTTACATTGCTACAAACCATTCGATTTGCTTTTGTCAAATTAAGCAAAGTTTATAATTTAAATTTTGTTGGGCAACTGGCCCTAAGAGTCCTAAAAGTTAGTTCAACTTAAATCAGATTGTTAAAGAGTAATTCAACATTAAATATAGGACAGTACACGCGTTCCAAAAGCTCTACTAACTTGTTAACAGTTAACTAAGTACAACTATTTACTTCCAACTAAGTGTCGACTAGATCTACATCTCAACTTGTGTACAAGTAATCCTTTAACAACACAAACTACTTAGACAACGTTGAACATTGGAATAAACCTATTAATATGATGAATATTATATATGTTTGCGATAAAGGAGCAGACACTATTCTGATGTATTGGACTTGTATTCATACTGAATATAGCAATTACTGTAGAAATCAATTCAATTTCATCTTGAAAATTGCAGCAAAAGGTGACATCTTTCTGAAAATCTATTGGAATTTTATAAAATTAGCTTCGTCTTTGATTCGCGAAGCCAATTGAATTATATTTTGCATTTGTAATGTCTTTGTTCTTCATTGAAAATACTTCAACAAGTCTTTTGCTGTCATGCAAGTCTTTCTTTTATTGCGTTTATTTCTTGTGCGCTTCTTGATAAATAATGATATACTTTACCCACTATTACACTTTACCCTAATCGTTTAATACTAAAACTTTGAGTTTTTAATTCCCCTGCAGACGAATTTTTAAAATTTGGCAATCTTTCATAAAATAATTTTTGTTTGAAAAATAATTTTGCCAAATTTTGACGTTTATCAAATTAATTTTTGTTTATAATATATATTATTTATTTCATATAATTCTTAGGTCAATTTCATTTTTCAAAAATTAATTTTAATCTTGTAAAGCTGCTATCTTAAGTAATAGTTATTTATGTATCAAGGCACTAAAGTTTAATTTTTTATCACGAATATGGAATTTAATTGTCGAGGCCCGTAGGGCCGAGGAAAATAAACCATGTGAGTGATAAAAAGGACCTTCAGTGCCGAGGTACATACTAAGTTTTATTTGAAATCGTAAATTAGAAAAAAACTGTAAAAAAATTACAATAAAGGTTAAGTTTATACATCTGTCAGTTGTCAATTGAAACTGACAGTCAGTGTTGTCAACCTTGAACAGTGATGTTATCGTAAATAAAACTCAAAATTATGTGTTTTGTCCTCAATTTCGTCATCGGAATTAATTAGTTAATTCTACTTGCAAATTTTGTTTCATGTTACGTCCAAATTTACTATAGTACGTGAATATATTTGCCAAAATTATCCTACTTGTACAATAATTATTTAACGGTTGCCAACACTGGGTTGCTCAAAATCGTTGTATAATGGGTTACTTTTGTGACGATTTTTCTGAGCTTTTAATGACGATTTCAAATAAACAATTTTATCCAACACCTTTCAATAAATGCTCTATAACTCTGGCGATTTTAAACAAGGAAACTAACAGATTACCCACTAGTGGGTATAATTTTGAGAAAAGCCACTAGTGAGTATTTTTTTATTTATAACAATAATAATAACATACAACACCTTGGTAACTACTTCGATTGACATTTTAATTTTAAAATTTAAAGCATATGTCACTGTCATTTCTTTAATAATTTTTTCATTTATTAAGAGGTGTTGGATAAAACGTTATACTTCACACGTGGTCAAAGTGGAATTACCCACTCGATAAAATTATCACACTCAGCCTTCGGCTTCATGTGCTAAAATTTCTCTCATGAGTAATTCCTTACTTTGCTCACTTGTAAAGTAAATAACTATTAATTTTTCAATTTGAATTTTGACTGCCTTTACGTGTTGCCAAATTTACGTTCCTTTTAAGTAGCTCGTGTGTCTTAAAATAGGGCCGTATAAATATTTTTCATTATGATTATCGACTCAGAATTAACCAAAGAATCGTTCTAGCAAAAACTTAGCAGTACTTTTCCGATCATCTGTAAACTATAATGACTTAAAAACACTCACCCTTTTCACACCGCCAAGATAGCCGACGGGGTTGGGAAAACTAAAAGGTGGTTTTTCCATATATTTGTTGACAGCAAGGGTGAAGTTCTCAAAACCAACAGGAGAAGAAGCAACGATCCCCAGGTATGACCTAAAGGCCCGTTGAGCTACGGGGTCGCTCTCATCACGGAGAAGACCTCTAAGATATTTGGTAGGATTCTCTTCATCGTATTGTTCAATGTCAACCCCCACAACCCAATACTCTCCTATAAAGAAGTATTTAACTGTCATGAACTCTTAAGCCTTTACTCAAACTTTATTAAATCCTATTATTTTTATCTTTTCTGTCTGTCTGAATAATATTAATTTATTTTGAACTTTGATTGTATATAAATAAAAAGTAAGATCGTATCTCGAGGAATTTAATTTCAACATTTTAAAGTTCTTCTTTAAGACAATAATGAGTAAACAATTAAAAAAGCTTGTCTGCATGTATTTCGCTAATTAGATTCGCTGAAAAAGGTTTCGGAAAACAAAGAGATTCTTGCTTTTTGATGTCTACGTTTAATTTACTGTACATTATTAAGTTTCGAGTTAAAATAATTGCGCTTAATTTACAAGTAGTATTTCAGTACCAGCCGCCAGGTTAAGTCCCCAAAAAGATTAATGGTTTTAATAAAATTGAGTCCGTCACAATTAAAACAAATTTTTTGTGCAATAAATAATCAATATATATATATATATATATATATATATATCATTTTTTGCCGATTGACATTAAAGATGACACGGACTGCTAACAGTCTGTAATGTGTTACTTTTATGCCTAGGCTGTGAAAATATTTTACATAACAACCGCTCAACAAACGCATAACAACCGTCAATAAATACATAGCAACCGTTCAGTACATGCATCGAAATTTGAAAGCGATAACCTTCAAAATATCTATATAAAATAATCACTAAATTAATATTAATTCCAAATCGGCAAAAAAATTATGTGTTCAACTCGGCATCAAACACAGATTTATAGCTTAGGCAGCAAAGAAGCGGCAGCCTCTGCTGTAAATATGGTGTTTTGATGCCTAGTTAAACAAATAACTATTATTCCAGGAAGAAATTATTTTACCACTGATAAATTTGACTAACCTATGATTAAAAAAGATGTGTGAAAGAAACATAAAACACTGACGTCAGAATTATCATCATTAAAACTCAAATATTTTTTTCTACTCCTGCATAAATAAATCCCCATTATTTTAATTTTTTCGATGAATTATAGTACCCATAATTCACTACAGTAAATAATTATTTCATAATTCACTCTTCTCGACCAATCACAAAGCCAGAAATCCATAAATCGCTGTTATTTTAAAGACGTGATGTGTATATTTATGTTGACGTTTTTCAACGTATGTTTTCAACGAATTTCGATTATTTTCAAAAGTGATTTCCAAATTTATAGAAGTAGAAAAAGTATAGTATTATATTCGGGATTATGGTCATTATTCACTCGGATGATTTGCATCTTCGTGAATAATGACTATCATAATCCCTCATATAATAATATACTATTATAATTTATAAACTTGTTAACCCATTTTCTTCGTGGCTCGAAAAAGGGCCGATTTTCTTTTTCAAATATTTACCTTTATCAAACAATTTCCGTTCTTCCATGGCAACCATAAGCCCCACGTGTTCATAATGATGGCCCAGTATCACATAAACTGCAAGAAACATCTCATATACATAACAAAACTTTTTTAACACTTTAACATTCCTTACTTCTAGTTTCACGAAATGTTTCATCTACCAAGCGATGGAAAGGGTTTTCCATATACCCGTGATGGTATTGGGAGTCCCACCATTTGGTCGATCGAACTGTAATACCTGTTGACTCAAAAGTATGCAGAATTGTCGATGCCACTTTTTCGTATTCGATGTCAGATGAATTCGGGAAGAAAAACACTACCTGGAATGTTTAAGAGCGTTTTCCTCAAAATTGGAAGCAGATACAAGAAAAGCGATAATAACATTTTTTATTGAAAATATCATTGGCAACAACTTTTATTTGAAACTTTTTTTTATAGCTGGTTCCATTTTTGAAATAAATTGTACTATGTAACGGGTGTTTTTTTTAGAGGTATAGAACTTCAAAATGAAATAATAGTTATTTGTGTATCAAGTGCGGATAGAGCATTGTTTGTTGCACGCGGCGAGAAATTGTTGATCGAGGCGAAGCCGAGATCAACAACTCGACAAGTGCACCGAACAAGCTCTATCCGACGAGATACACACAATATTTTTTCTACAATCGTTGAACAATGTCAAGCTGTAGAAAAAAATTAATTTTCAAAATTATGTTTGGTCACGCCTATAACAATTCAGTAAAATTGTAGTTACCCATGTCACCGTAATCATGACAACGTTTATAAACAAAATAAAAATTTTCAAAGAAATCATAATTTGACACATGGAGTACATTTGACATATGGAGTACATTTGACATAAAGTCTACAGAATAAATACGTTTATGGTGATTAAGTTGAAGTGTATGTACCTATATGCCTGTATTTGCAATAGCAAGGTTATTACCAGAAAAATCCAATGCATCATTTACTTCTTTTACCTAATTTATTTTTGTTTTGTTTTTGTCGCACTAGTGCGACAATGTGTCACTTTGTCGCCCTAGAGCGACAATTATGAACATTTCCTAACCAAAAATGGAATAACAATGTCGATATTGTGCAACGATTGTAGAAAAAACACATTATAAACGTGGTAATGGCTTTTTGTGAACGATAATGTTATGCCTTTTGTGTCTAATTTTTGACCACTTTTTGAGGCAGCTATATTATCAATAACGTGACAAATGTTGGCTTTCATGTCGTCCATCGTCTTGGGTTTATCGGCGTAGACTAGCGACTTCAAATATCCCCGAAGAAAATTAACCAAAGGTGTTAAATCAAATCACAAAATCTTGGAGGCTAATCCACACATGCACTAATCGAATACGTCCCTCAATAAATCGATTGAGGCGCGCACTGTGTGACATGTTGCGCCGTCTTGTTGAAGCCACTGCTCTTCCACATTAATGCTATTCAATTGGAGAACGTAAAGTCAGTAATCATGGTTCTACAGCGGTCTCCATTGACTGTAACGTTCTGTCCGGTATCCTTTTTGAAGAAATATGGACCAATGATTCTTACAGTCCTTAAAGCACAGCAAAAAATGACTTTTTGTTTATGTAACACCGTCTCAGTAATGGCTCGTGAATTTTCTTCACCCCAAAGGCAACAATTTTGCTTGTTGACAAAGTAATTTAATAAAAAATTAGCCTCATTGCTGAATAAAATTTTCAAAATAAATTTGCACAATTTGCAAGCGTAGTTCTGGCCAATGTGCCCCTTGGTTCTGACTAAGTGTATTTATTGTGAAATGCCAAACCAACTGGGCACAAAACAGCTGTCAGCTGTCAAATTGGCTATCGCTGCAAAAAGTATTGCCAATTCGAAAAATAAACCTCTAAAAAGGAACACCCGTTATGAGAAAGTAAAAATATGATACATACATGCTTCCAGTTGAAGTGTAGTAAAACAGCTGCTACCGATTTGGAAATTTGAGTGTCCGGAGGTCTTGTACGGGCGAACGTTGGAAAATCTCGTTTATTTGAAGTTTCGTAATGTGTGCAGAACTAAAAAGAAACGATGCACAGTATTATTCAAAAGTTATGCCCCATAACCCCTCCGCAGGTACCAGAACTGTACGAAAAACCGACATACGTTCTCGAAGGTCGAATGAGAAAGATAAACGATACGAAATGAAGGACAGGTACATTAGCTATTGTTTACCGGAGATAGGTAGACACCTCGTATAGATTATAAAATTTTTCACTTCTGATATTACAATATTTTGCAAAATGCAAGTGAATGTTGGATGCTGTACACAAGTTCGATGACGCATCCAAACTTCTTGAAATCTGCAACCACTGTTGTACATTTACAGTATTATTCAGAAGTTATGCCCCATAACCCCTCTGCAGATACTAGTGTTGCCAGACCGTCTGAAAATCAGTAGATCTACTGAAATTGTTTGAAACCTGATCTACTGAAATTTTATTAAAACTCCTGAATTTAATATCAAAGAATTATACACTCATTTAAACTATACATACGTAAAGTTTTCGACATTGTTTTCTTATGCTAGTTAATTTCAGTTTGTTCAGTTTTCTTTTAAGGATTTTTACTGTCGACTTTGACAATCGACCTACTATTGCATAGTTCGATTGTAGCCTGATAAATATTTTCGCAAAATTTTTAATAGAAAATTAAATTTATGTTAGTTAAAAATATATACGAGCCCAAAATCATATTAGTTGGCCTAGTTAAGACTTTTAGAATAGCTTTAAAAAAAATAGTTCTGATCGAACAAAGGGAAAATTTATTGTACTAAATTTATTTATTACATAAATTCTGTTATTTTAAAGAATATTTTAAGCAATAATAACAACTGAAATAATATCAAATTTACAATTTGTCAGAAAGGTATTGGCTGGTATCACAAACATTGTTTTTAAATTTGATGACAACAAAATACAAAAAATTGTTTCAAATAAAAATTGTAAGTAATATTATTCTACATCTTTTTGATTCCAATGAAATTTTCTCTATCTCATTTATTTATTAAGATAAGCCCAAAAACCTTGATAGGCCTTGAAATAATCAACAAGTTACTGTTGATGAATTGTTAAAAAAATCTAATTAATTCGTAGCATAAACAATACCTCTGTTACACATATGTATGTGCGGAATATAAAAATTATAGAATTTAAGATATAAATAAGGCGAATTAACAAATTTCCTTTTTATGACTTTAACTGGGCCAAATAATATGATTCTGGGCTCGTAGTATAAATCTACTGATTTTTTTTTATTTATCTCCTGAAATTTATAAGGAATATCTACTGAATATTTAAAATTTCATCTGGTAACACTGGCAGGTGCCAGAACTGTACGAAAAACCGACATACGTTCTCGATGGTCGAATGAGAAAGATAAACGATACGAAATGAAGGACAGGTACATTATCCATTTTTTACCGGAAACAGGTAAACACCTCGTAGAGATTATAAAATTTCTCACTTCTGATATTACAATATTTTGCAAAATGCATGTGAAGGTTAGATGCTGTACACAAGTTCGATGACGCATCCAAACTTCTTGAAATCTGCAACCACTGTTATATGTTATATGTATATCTCACTCGTGTGCTTTCATGTATCAAATTAAATACTGACAGTTCCTTACAAATCTAAATAGGATTTATTCCAGTTTTCAGTCAAGTTTAGTGTTTTTTGTTGGCAGCCTGAAAGGCGTAAAATATTCGTCTAGACTCCGAAAACTCTCCGGAATTTTTCATGAGCTACATACTTCAGAATATTTCATAACTTTTATTAAAATTTGTGAGTTTTATACAGTGAACTTTAACCCACACTTGCTGCCAGTAAAGATCAAATAATTCTGCAATAAAATTACGATACGAGTAGTTTAAAATTTTGTTTTTTAAAAGAGAAGGTAACTAGAGCGGAAGAATTACAGAGACAAACAACTTTATTACTGTAGTTGAGTTGAGTAGCTTTTCTTTTATTTACTGTAACTATCTTCATTTCGACTTCCAGCGATTGCAAGGTCTTGTGTTGTTTTCTTCAACTGACCGTGGAGAAAAATAATTTAGCGAGGTGAATTGAAATATTATATTTCCGAAATCGGTACTGAAGTATACGATATTACTACGCGAAGTTAGTCAAAGTAGTAGCTAAAGTTCTCGAAGAATATATATAAAAATTATGAAATTATAACCAAATTTGACACTTTGACAGCCATCCCCGTCGCAACAGCTTGCTGACGTTTTACAAATATATAATGCTATTTATTTATGTTTTTAATTAATAATTTAACGATTTCTGAAAAGATAAATTGTATACCTCGGCCCTAAAGTATTTTTTATTACTCATATGGTTTATTCTCCTCAGCTGTCGTCTCGGATAATAAATTCCATATTCGTAATACAAAATTATACTTTAGTGCCTTGATATACAATAGTTAGGTATCAAAGCACTGAAGTTCTATTTTTTATCACGAATATGGAATTTAGTTGCCGAGGCCCGTAGGACAAAGGAAAATAAACAACGTGAGTGATGAAAAGGAACTTCAGTGCCGAGGTACATATTAAGTTTTCTTTGAAATAAAAAATTCGAAAAAACTGTAAAAAAATTACAAGATATGTTAAGTTTATACATCTGTCAGTTGTCAATTGAAATTAACAGTCAGTGTTGCCAACCTCGAGAAGTGAAGTTATCGTAAATAACACTCAAAATTATGTGTTTTGTCCTCAATTTCGTCATCGGAATTAATTAGTTAATTCTTCTTGCAAATTTTGTTTCATGTTACGTCCAAATTTACTATAGTACCTTAATATATCTGCCAAAATTATCCTAATTGTACAATAATTATTTAACGGTTGCCAATACTGGGTTGCTCAAAATCGTCGTATAATGGGTAATTTTAGTGACGATTTCTGAGCTTTTAATGACGATTTTTGAGCACTTTAGTGCCGATTTCAAATAAATAACTATTATTCACAATCAGTTAGTAATATGTCAATTTAGAACTTATAAAAAATTGAAAAGTTAATTATTACTACTTGTCATATTTGATTACTAACTGATTGTGTGTAATATAGGCTTTTCTGTGCAAGCAAATTTTCTGTTGCTTTATCTACAACTTCTAAAATTATTTCGGCCTTCCCAAATTTTGGCTGTCATTTATTTTACACAGGGTGTAGAATTGAAGAGTTACAATACTATTTTTTATATTGCTGTGTCTTTTATCAGAATTTTAAAATGTATACAATAAGGCTAATTTGGTTTACGTACAGTACAGTTTTCTTGTGGTGCAGTTCACGTCACTATCTTCTTTCTCACTTTCTCCCACTGTTGCTGATTTGATTCATACGAATGTGAGTGGGAGAAAGTGAGAAAGAAGATAGTGATGTGAACTGCACCACAAGAAAGCTGTACTGTAAATATTAATATTTCACGATGTATCAGTTAAATTAAAATTATTATTTATTAGAAAATTTGTAACAAGGCCATGGAGAATTAAAGGGAAACGAAAAATATTTGACATTTCATTACTGAACTTACAATTAATTGTTGGGCTACATGTCTT
Source organism: Poecilus cupreus (assembly GCA_963942605.1). Taxonomy (NCBI): domain Eukaryota; kingdom Metazoa; phylum Arthropoda; class Insecta; order Coleoptera; family Carabidae; genus Poecilus; species Poecilus cupreus. The sequence goes on from OZ012728.1 coordinate 15,724,900, forward strand.
TGTTGTACAATGTTTTTACACCCAGCAACCGCTCTGCAAACAAGTGTTAGAAAAAGAAGGATGGCCTTATAACATCTATCTGTCTCAGGCTAGTTTTTTGTTATCATAAAAGCCTATAAGTTAGCGTTCCATTATATTTTTATTTCAGTGGGGGTGTAAAATGTGACGTATAGGAGTTTCAATGCTATATACTTTTATTGCTATATCTTTTTACCTATTCACTTTACAGCAAAAGTGTAAATAAAAAAGTTGTTCCGAATTTAAACATGTATACAACAACATAACATTTGTTTAACGAAATGTTAGTATTCCAAGATATATAAATCTAATTAAAATTAATATTTATAAATTTAGATTTATTTACATGCATTTCTTAATTCTAAACAATTTTTGTGTTTATACTTTTGCTGCAAAATAGACAAGCAAATGAATTATAAAAAATAACATTTTAACGCCCGGTTATGTTTCATTTATGAATTCTTAATTATGAATAAATTAGAATTCAATATAGTAAGTAGTATACTATTAATTATAGATAACTAATTATAACAGGTTAACATTATTAAATTTAATACGCAATTGCGCATATTCTGTAATTTACCGATTAATTTTAACGACCCGTTAAATATTGTAACCACTAAAGTAAGAACGATAAGAACAGCTTCCAATTTTGTCTAATATTAACGTTCGTGTTGCTTATATAATTTTTTGCACGATTGGAACAAGCAAAATTTATTTGCAATTACTCACATATAAATTTCTTCATTATTGGTAATGCTGAAACTAAATATATTAGGTGGCTTTCTGTAGTTGCTATTGTTTATGAAAGATGAAAACAAATTTGCTTATGCATTTAAATGCAAGAAAATGAAAATAAAACACAATGCTAATATAGCGCTATTTATTAATACACACGAAATTAAGCTTTTCAGAGCTTTACCTGCTGCGTTCCAAATATTTTCAGGCAATTCAGCATCGCCAAAATCCACTTTTTATCTAGCCATGAAGAACACATTAGACGTTTAAGTAAAATAGTTATTTGTGTATCAAGTGCGGATAGAGCATTGTTTATTGCACGCGGCGAGAATTTGTTGATCGAGGCGAAGCCGAGATCAACAACTCGACAAGTGCACCGAACAAGCTCTATCCGACCAGATACACACAATATTTTTTCTACAATCGTTGAACAATGTTAAGCTGTAGAAAATAATTAATTTTAAAAATTATCTTTGGTCACGCCTATAACAATTCAGTAAAATTATAGTTACCCATGTCACCGTAATCATGACAACGTTTATGAACAAAATAAAAATTTTCAAAGAAATCATAATTTGACACATGGAGTACATTTGACATATGAAGTACATTTGACATAAAGTCTACGGAGTGAATACGTTTATGGTGATTAAGTTGAAGTGTATGTATGTATATGCCAACTGTATTTGCAATAGCAAGGTTATTACCAGAAAAATCCAATGCATCATTTACTTCTTTTACCTAATTTATTTTTGTTTTGTTTTTGTCGCGCTAGTGCGACAATATGTCACTTTGTCGCCCTAGAGCGACAATTTTGAACATTTCCTAACCAAAAATGGAATAACAATGTCGATATTGTGCAACGATTGTAGAAAAAAATAATTTTAAATATGATACAAAAGAAGTGTAACCATGGTGTTAAATAAAAACAAACAGACATACTTGATCACTTTCTAAAATTATGACAGACGATTTTCAAAAAAGAATTTCAAAAAATGACATTAACGTCTTTCTATTCTGATCCGGTAAATTATTGAACACACCACGGATGTTATGAGTCATAACAGGCTTTAGATGTCTTAAAATCCTCGCTCTACGAGCTCGGATTTCAAACTGACATCTGCAGCTGTTATGATACTCATAACATCGCTAGGAATGTTAATAGCTATTACCGTTCTGTTTAACTTAGCAACCGGTAAGAACAAAATACCGCCTTGGAAACAGAACAGAAACAAAAGTAGATATTACAATTTTTATCCAGAGCCATTTATTGTCAGGCCGTTAAAAATTAACAGATAAATAACAGAATATATTTCAATGTGTGCTATGTACCCTTGCACGCAATCGAACGGAATAGAGAATATAAACTTACATAAGATATCATAGGCAAGTTAAACGCAGCCGCCATCCTTCCCTCATGCACACAGCTCTCCTGCGGTCCAATATACGCCGACACATTCCTCGTCCACATCTCCGCAACCTTCCGGATGCTCTCCTGCTCATCGCCGTAGGTCTCCGCCACCTGGAACCGCAGTTGAAGCCCTCTAGGTGCCAGTGCTCCGGAGTTGGCTTCGGCGACGGCTAAGGAGATGGCTCCCGAGATTGTGAGACCTGGACGGGCGTATTCAAGGTCGCCGGCTCGACGGGCGGACCCGGTGATGTAGCCGAGGAGGAAGGTGCGGCAGGAGACGAGCGGGAAGAGGAGGAAGAGGGTGAGAGGCATTGGTGCGCTGTAAGAAAGAAAAAAAAATATTAATCATCTACTTAGATTTGAAATTGCAGATCTGAGACCGTTACACTCTTATACAACTAAGTATTTAATGGACAATTGGTGTTAAGACAGCAGGAAACAAAAACGTAAAAGAATAAAGTGTTTACTAAAACAAAGAGAAACAGTTGATGACCTATAAAAGTTACAAAGGGTCTTATGGTTTTGTAAACAATACAAATCGTAATAAATATTATTGATTTTGACAGATTTACAGCTGTTTTTATTTTGATTGTTTGTTGTTTGTCCTTTTCGGCCATTAACATATTTTATGTATGATACAAAACTATTTGAAAAATATCTGATTTTCGAACTCAACCTGCCGCTTAAGCAAATTGTAGGTATTAAATAGAAAAATAGTTATTTGTATATAAAGGCACTAAAGTATAATTTTCTTATTACGAATAAACAAATAGCATGGGATCTTTCACCATTTTTTTATTATTTTTTTTTATGAAACTATCTAAATTGAAGACTATCTACACTTTTAAAAAGTCTTAATTGTTATTCATTAAACCACAATGATTTTTTTTATTATACCTGCATCATAATCCGTGTTTACAACACACTACAGCGTTCATAAACGTAAGATTAAAACACGCCGTGCTGTAAAGGTTGCTAAGCAACAATAAAAATAATTACTATTAATATCTGTCAAAACTGTGAACGTAAATAATAAATGCTAACCAGTTTCCATGTAAACGATATACGTCAAACGTCACACGCGCAAAATTATGAAATGAATCAAAATCAAAATGTTGCTTTCCACTTTTTTCCAGAGTATGATGCAGGTATAATAAAAAATAGCGTATGACACACGTGTATAAGTGCTTTTAAAGCACTAGCGTCGTTAAATTTCACGAAACATCAATTAAATTAATATGGAAAATTAAACAAAAACGAAGAATATTTATCAGTTCATAAAATAGTTTGTTCGCATTTACAAATAGGTATATTTATTTTATTCATAATTTGTTGTGTTTAAATAACTGTACATAATTACTAAGAATTTTGTTGTAAGGGATGAAAGCCAGGTAAACACCAGAATCGGTACAAACAATGATGGAATTAACGGAACCTTGTTTTGAAACATGTGTTTTCCTCGAATTTTATGTGCCTTCACTCCCACTCTTAACAAGGTATAAATATAATAGTATCAAGATTTACAGCGCACTCATTCTCAGTTAAGTTAGATGATAGAGATCTTGTGTATTTACATTTTATTTTCTTATAAAGTTGTTTGTTAAGTTAATTTGTTAGTAGTTCTTTACAACGAGTATTTTATTTATTACAAATTTCCGCACCGTACAATATCAGGTATGAATTTTATTATTAGTTTCAACGCTAACATGAAATACAATTTTAGATTTATTTATTACAACTTTGTATTTACACTTTTGCAGTAAAGTGAATAGTTTAAAAGATACAGCTATATAAAAAATCAATATAAGCCACATTTCAATTCTACACCTTGTATAAATGCGGGAGGTAATAACATATTAACAAATAATAGATATTTACGATATGAGTGGGATAAGAGTATTATTAAGATACGCATGTGTAATCACATAAGTATATTAATAATACATTATCACACGTGTATTGTACAATATTTTATCCAACACCTCTCAATAAATGCTCTATAACTATGGTGATTTTAAACAAGGAAAGTAACAGATTACTCACTAGTGGGTATAATTTTGGGGAAAGTCACTATTGAGTATTTTTTTTTTTAACAATAATAATAACACACAACACCTTGGTAACTACTTCGATTGACATTTTATTAAAAAATTTAAGACATATGTCACTGTCAAATAATATTTCTTTAATAAATTTTTCATATATAAGAAGTGTTGGATAAAACGTTATACTTCACACGTGGGCAAAGTGGAATAACCCACTCCATAAAATTATCACACTCAGCCTTCGGCTTCGTGTGCTAATTTCTCTTGTGGGCAATTCCTTACTTTGCCAACTTGTAAAGTAAATAATTATTATCCAACACCTCTCAATAAATGCTCTGTAACTATGGCGATTTTAAACAGGGAAAGTAACAGATTACTTTCTAGTGGTAGTGGGTATAATTTTTATTAAAATTACTATTATTATTTATAACAATAATAACACACAACACCTTGGTAACCACTTCGATTGACATTTTAATTTAAAAAATTTAAAGCATATGTCACTATCAAATAATACTTATTTAATTTTCTTATTATTAAGAGATGTTGGATAAAATGTTATACTTCACACGTGGGCAAAGTAAGGAAATACCCACGGGAGAAATTTTAGCTGAGTGTGATAGTTTTATTGGGCAGGTAATTTCACTTTACACATGTGTGAAGCAAAGTAAATAACTATTATGTACGCTCGCCCAAAGTTAAAAAATTAAAATAATTTGAATTTATTTTTTTGACAAGTAGTTGTCTTACAAATGTTTTTAATCCATGACGACCACAATTTGACATTAAACAATTATGAACATAGTTGTTTTTCATAAATTTTTGAAGCATTTCGTAAAAATGAGTGATTTAGAAAAAATTTCGTCGGATATAGAAGCACAAGCTTCAAAAATTATTAATTAATTAAATATTAGTTAATTTAAGGAATTGTACAGATTATATTATCAATATTTATAATAAATAATAAGTTAAGGAAAACGAATGCGATAATGAAGCTCTTAACGCATGCAAAATATGTGGCATTAGTACCATTTAACTCTCGGGCGTAGATAAATAAATATATCATCGCAACATTTACCCATTTTGAGTGTGCCATTCCGCTTTTGCAGATCACGTTAAGTGATATCATTTTGCGCGTGAATTCAAAGCCTGAAAGTGAAAGAGCAACCACAGGAGTAAAGCCGATGTTTGTATTCGAACTCAGGTTGTCATGATGGACAGTCCGAAGCAATTGTAACAAGGGTTAATTTCTTGTGTGGAATGCTACTAACAATTCACACTGATTCCAATTCGACAAACAGCAATTCTCAATTCCAATTCTGTTAACTACCCCACATGCTGAGTTGCAAACTACCCCGCCAGCGGCGAAAGAACGGAAACGAAAGAAAAGATGGGGTTGGTGACCGAATATCGCACCACCCGGCGGGCGAGTGAGCTTCGTGCGAACGTGGACGGGCACCCAACCCCCAATATAGGGGTGAGAGCTGGATTCAGGGCGAAAATACTTCAATTACTTTCACATTTCAAATAATACTATCTTTCAAAAATGCATAAACGTAAAATGAATAAAATTGTAGCGCAGCAAAATGTACGATATACTACGCGGCCAAAGACATACATCATCTTAATCTTTTTGTTCTTGAAAGGTAGAATCTATATGGCCCATTTATTACAGCGTTTCTTCCCAAGGGGAACGTTAAATCAAACTCTAGCTTTTTGGCGGAAAATTGAGACAAGTCTGTTTGAATTTAATGCCCTTTACATGTAAACATCTCTACTTTTTGAAATAAAATGCATATGAATGTGTTTAACAGTCTAAATTCTTCAAAATAATGTTTAAAGTCAAAACTAGACAAATGAGCGGAGCTTATCAGTAGCGCAAACTACACTAGTACGTTTCAGACAATCACAGTACAAGAAACTTCAGCTAGCTCTATCCAAATTTTAAACTGGTTTTGCAGGAGTGTGGGCGCACTTCTCGGTGTTACATACAGCAGGATGTAAAATTAAATGTGGCGTATAGGATTTTCTGTGTGTTTTTAAATGTTGCCGTATTTTTTACCTATTTACTTTAAAACAGGAATGTAAATACGCAAGTTGTTCACAATTTAAAAATTCAAGCATCAGGTCCATTTGGTTATCTAAATATTAGCATTTCACAATATATCAATGAAATTATGGTTAATACTTATTAGAAATATTGTAACAAGCCCATTGAAAATTAAACAAAAACGAAAAATATTTGGCATTTAAGAATAGTATATTGTACAACGAGCATGGAATGGTACTCATTTCCTACGAGTATGAAAGTTTGTAGCATGAGCCGAAGGCGAATGCTGCAAATCATAGGAGTATGAAATGGACATTCCATGCGAGTTGTACACTATACTTTTTCTACGACCACGATATTATTTCCTAATTAATTAAATTTTGATAATAAATTTGTCCCGTTTTTACTATTAGAATATTTAACAATTCGAAATATGTATCCTAGCAATGGCACCTGTACTTAAATGAGCTGACCTGTATCGATATACGCACAAAACAAATTCATTTCGCACGATGCTGGCAATGTACCTCATATCCCTAGCAACAACAAACATACAATGAGCAGATTTCTAAGTGGTCGGTGGTCAGTTACTATGGTTACGTCCTTACGTCTGTTTGTTTTAATTTAATTTTTTGAGTTTGGCGTTTTCAATAGTTTTATATTTGTATTTTTTGTATAATTTCCAAAATCTTGTTATAGAAAGTATAGTCTACAACATGTAATGGAATGGTATATCCCACATTCGCAAACTTTTTGCTCGCGTGGAATATGTGCCATTCCATTACTTATTGTAGACTATACTATTTCTTCAAGCGTATTATGATATTCATATTTTGCTTTTACATATACGATATATAGTGTGAATCATTTTTGTTTCTAATACAATCATATAAATATTATTTTATAAAAAATAAATAAAATAAAATAAATATATCATGCCTTTTACCCATTATGGGTGTGGCACTCTGCTTACGCAGATCTCGGTAAGTGATATATTTTGTCGTATGAAGTGCGGTTACCAGCCGTCAAGTCATAGCCCCCAAAGATGTTAGTGGAGGAGGAACCGCAGCGGTAAATTTAAATTGGCAACTGTAAGTTGTGTGATTCGAGCTGAGGACCTCACGATCCACAGTCCGACACGTTACCTCGGAGCTATTTTATATCGTACAATAATATGTTAGTTGTATCATACACCACCACCAAGGCGTAATTAATAAATATATTAATAACGGTTTATATGTGTAAGTCGCGTAATGTCAAAATTTTGCAATAAATATGATTCCTACCCTGCCTAGTGTCAAATTTCTGCAGCCTCAACCTTGCGTGGTTCCTACCGCCGTTCATGCGAGCAGCACGCAATTTTCCCCGTGGGTAGTTGTATGTCTGTGTGCGTGTAACAGCCAACAGCCGTGTGGTTGACATCAACAAACACTTGCCGAACTATAGAGGGCGGTTAACCGAATAATAAATAAGTAGGGTGCCTGTTCTGTGAAGTATGAAGTATAGTTTGCTCAAACAAGCAGCGAAAGTTGCGACAGATTTTACAGCGATTTTTATTAATATTTAGAAGAGGCTCCTGCCTAAAAATAATATTTTGGTACGCCCCTGGAATTATTAAAAGATATTGAACTGTCATTGATTAGCTATAGTGGTCAATACATTGTTAAATTTCGCAATACATAACGTAAAACCTAAATACAACTAAAATAAGACTATGTCCAACCTTTCGGACGGCATAGTAACATGCTCATAGCAAAAGCTGGATTATACAGCGAGTTTAATAATATTTAGCCTTCAGTCTAAAAATAATATTTTGATACGTCCCTGGAATTATTAAAAGTTATTGAATAGTCATTGATTAGTTATAGGAAAACATTTTTAAATTTCATAATATAAAGTAAAATATAAATGTAGCTAAAATAAGACTATATCCAACATCCCGGACGGAATAGTAAGGTGCTTCTAGCAAAAACATGGCTTTGGTGTTGTTTCGCTATTTTATATTTAGAAGAGGTTTCTCCCTAAAAATAATATTTCGATACGTCCCTGGAACTGTTAAAAGTTATTGAACAGTGATTGATTAGTTATAGTGGTCAAAACTTTCTAAATTTCATAATATTTAACTTAAAATATAAAAGTAATTAAAATAAGACTATGTCCAACTTCCGGACGGCATAGTAAGATGCACTTAGCAAAAGCAGAGTTTGTACTGTTGTTTCGACATTATTTTAAGTTACTAGAGATTATAAAGTGATTTTAGTAATATTTAGAAGATGCTCCTGCCTAAAATAATATTTTGATTCGGCCCTAGGATTATTACAAGTTATTGAACAGTCATTGATTCGTTATTAGTGGTCATTACGTTGTTACATAACATAATATTTTACGTTAAATATAAATATGACTAATAAGAGTATGTCGAACCACCCGGACGGCATAGTAAGATGCTCTTAGCAAAAGCTGGTTTGTGCTATTGTTTGGTTATTATTTTAAGTTGCCAGAGATTATAACAGTGAGTTTTGTAATATTTAATAGAGGCTCCTGCCTAAAAATAATATTTTGATACGTCCCTGGAACTGTTAATAGTTATTGAACAGTGATTGATTAGTTATAGTGGTCAAAACATTCTTAAATTTCATAATATTTAACGTAAAATATCAATGTAACTAAAATAAGAGTATGTCGAACCACCCGGACGGCATAGTAACATGTTCTTAGCAAAAGCAGGATTGGGTACTGTTGCTTCGCTGTTATTTTAAGTGGCCAGAGATTATAAAGCGATTTTTGTCATATTTAGAAGAGGCTCCTGCCTAAAAATAATATTTTGATACGTTCCTAGAATTATTAAAAGTTATTGAACAGTCATTAATTAGTAATAGTGGTTATAACATTATTAAATTTATTATGGGGTAAATAGCTCTGTGGTAACGTGTCGGACTGTGGATCGTGAGATCCTCAGTTCGAATCCCACTGCCGACAGTTACAAATTTAAATTTACCCCTGTGGTTCCTCCTCCACTAACAACTTTGGGGGCTATGAATTGACGGCTGGTAACCGCATTTCATATGCAAAAATATATCACTTACCGAGATCTGCGTAAGCAGAGTACGACACCCTTAATGGGTAAAAGGCGTGATGATATATTTATTTATTTTATTTATTTAAATTTATTAATATATAACGTAAAATCTAAATATAACTAAAATAAGACTATATCCACCATCCCGGACGGCATAGTAAGATGCTTCTTGCAAAATCATAGCTTTCGCTGTTGTTTCGCTATTATTTTAGGTTGCCAGAGATTATACAGCGATTTTAGTAATATTTAGAAGAGGCTCCTGCCTAAAAATAATATTTTGATACGTTCCTAGAATTATTAAAAGATATTGATCATTCATAGATTAGTTATAGTGGTCTAAACATTCATAAATTTCATAATATTTAACGTAAAATATAAATGTAGTTAAAATATGACTATTTCCAATATTCCGGACGGCATAGTAAGATGCACTTAGCAAAACAGAGTTCGCGTTGTTGTTTTGCTATTATTAATCAGTTATAGTAGTCAATCATTCTCAATTTCAAAATATATACCTTATAAAATACTAAAATAAGACTATGTTCAACCTCCCAGACGGCATAGTAAGATTATCCTAGCAAATGCTGTTATTTGGCTAGTTTTTTCAACTGAAATAATAAAAATCTGATAGGCCAGTACATAACCTCCCGCCTAAACAACTTTTATGCACTATAAAATAAAATAGAAATTTCTAATAAAATTGTATCTACTTTTCATCTTTTTTTATTATAACAAAACTCATTTATTTAGATACGTTCAAAATACCATATAGGCATTATTTATGTGCAATAAACTTCCACGGTTACTACTAAAATTTAATCAGCTCGTAATTTAAACATTCAAGGTCTATATATGAAATTTAAAAATGATATTTATTTATTTATTTTCAATATAATCTAATTTGGCCACCATTCGGTACAAATATAAAACAATGGTTCAAATAAACATTGTAGCAATACTGTTCTACATGTTTTTGTACATGACAAAATTTAGTGTAATTGAATTATTTTGTGAGACTACCCAATAAACCTGATCTCAAGTAAACTACCGCTTCCGGTTGACAGAGTGCTACCAAAATATAATCAGCTATAACTTAAACATTGAAATTTTAAATGACATTTTAAGATGATATCGTCAATACATTTTGAATTATCGTGAACGAAAAAATAGTCACATCCACACAAACACACACATGCAGACAAACATCATCGTGAAATAAAACATCAAAACGTGCTTATTCATTGAAAACTCATTACCGAAAGTTTCGACTCACACAATACCTCCCTTACATATATGTATATGCGAGTGGTAAAAATTGCAGTTGAATTACCTTTAAAATTAACAAGCATGTTATAGCACCAATATATTAGCGCTGTCGTATTGCTTTACAGCTGATGTGTGTCACACAGCATTGCGCATGATACGCAGCATCTGGTGACCTATTAACGTCTGTGTGATTCGTGTGCACTCGATGTTATCGTCGAGAAATCAGGGTTTGAATCCCGGACCAGAAATAGATAGAATCTTTGACGTTTGATCGAATATGAATGGTCCTGATGTGAATAAATCTACAGTCTAGGAGAAAATTTAAGTAGGAAAATCAGAGAAAGATTGAATTTCTGTCGCGGGATGTACTCCTAGATTTTATCTGCTGAATTTGCTGGGGAAAACAAGCAAAAAACTTGCTGAATTGCTAGAGAAAATAGTGAAAATAAGGAAAGATTACCGTGTTCCTCGACAGTCTGAGAGTTAACACGAAAAAATAGACAAAGATTTTTCAGCAGAATACTCTTTAGATTATCAGAACGAAAACTCCAAATATATGACTTTATTTTGATCAAATAATATGAGGATGATATGAATCAATAAATAAATATTTGTATTAAAGCTAAAAAAGACAAAATTGCATACATTTTATTGTAATTTTATTATAAAATCTTTTTTATGAATTGAATTGGAAAGTCTTTTTTTCACGGCATGGTAGGAAACCCCACCGTTCTTCTCCGGAAATAGTGTGGAAAATGTGTTGTTCCTCTCTAGAGAGGAAAATATAGAAGTGTTACCAAAATGAATGTTATTTACAAAAAAATTATTATAAAAATTATAAATAAATGCCTAATTTTATTAAAAATCCTTATTTTAGTGATATACATATTTTAAATTATTTTACTATTATGTCTTATATTTTTCTTTTTCTTATTAAATCACAATTTGACAATTTAATAAAGATATTTAAGATTGGTTCATTGGCAACACTGCTACACCGCCTTGTGTCTGATAACCTAACTTTTAACGTGTCAGTCTGTCAGTTGTGTTCTCAAAGTGTATTTTAGGTCCGAGCAAATCGTTTTTAGAAACATGTGAAAAAAATGTGTCAAACACGAGAGGAAAGCTCTTCTCCCACTCTCGTTCGAAATGCCTCACTCGCTGCGCTTATGAGGCAAACTTAGAACTCGAGGTGGAGAAAGAAGCGCTTTCCTCTCTAGTTTGACAAATAACTATTGTTAATATAAACAGAATTCTAAATAATATATTTATTAATAATAACATGATAGCAAGCTGATATAGGATAACATGATCATATGTTTGTAAATTCACATTACGAGAAAATCAAGTGAAAATATTTAAAATAACACCTAAATTAAATAAAAAAATCTGAAATCAAATGTGATTCAAACAGCATTAACTTTAAATAAAGTATGCTGCTATATATGTGATACAATTTTACTTATGCTGTTTATTGTTACAATGATATAAATAATAAATTCTGTAAATAATTGTCACAATTATTGTTGAAATTATGTATAATTTACCATTTATATTTTTAAAACTAATAAAATTGCATATAAAACATATGTTACAGATTAACATTACAGGTATAGTAAAAGTGGTGGGGGACTCGGCTCAGCGAATGAGATCGCGGCTCGCTGATCGCGGGTCCTGGAAGTGTATATACAGCAGAGCACGACGCGGGCTCTTCCTGGTTAGTTGACTCAACGTTTTTTAGTGATATGTGGTACTGGGGCATAAGAGAAGAAATTATTTTGGCTTTAAAAACAAACGTATGCACCTATTAATTTAACTTCTTCGCGAATGTCCTCATACGTTTGAGGGTCTACGATGGATCGGTACACAGGTTTTACCCCTCTGCTGGCACCCCCTCCCTAAACGACAGGGACAGACGGAATCAGTACGGGTAAGGACGTCCTGTCGGGAATATACAGTTCGACCGGGGGTTGAGGTCTTCAGTCGGTGGCAGATACATCGTACCTGGGTGCGGCAGGCTAGGCGCTCAGTCCTTCGGCTGTATTCGCGTAATTAGGCGTAACCCATCGGGTCCGGAATGGCCACGTTCTTATTTTTGTATAACAAACAACACCGGTTGTTTGGGGGTAGAATCAGTTAGGGAAAGTACCACACGTTACTAATCAACTTGAGCATACTCAACCGGCTCTTTCCAGAGCCACCCAATTTATTATGAAAGAGAATTGTAATCCGACATGCTTGTAAATATGATGCTAAAATACCCAACAAAATATAGTATAAAATCATATTTTATTCAACGCAAAAATATATTTATATAATGTAGAAGATATATTCAAACAAATTTTATTTCACTTTACTAGAAATTAAAATTGGATTCTTGATAATACTATACGAATAATTTTAATTTAAATAACATACAAATATTTAGTCAATTTTATTGTACATTTATATTCAACATTATTTTAGAGAATCCAAAATGTTCTAACACTTGTTCAGAATTATTTAATATTAACTTATATTTTAAACGGTCTTTTTTCGGTCTACAATATTTTATTGTATGTTACTATGCCGTCCCATAAGTTCCACGAGCTTACGTGATAGAAATTTCATATTACAAGAAATTCAAGTGAAAAACAGTAATATTGAATTATTTCTGTTAACAAATATCAAATTAATAAAGAAACTATAGCTAGAATACCTAAAATTTCATAAAAAAATTAAGCATTCATTGCATTTATCACAGTTGTACAGCTTAAAATTTTTCATAGATACGTATATACACCACCTGGCATAGTGTTTCCATACTGCCGTATGTGTAAAGTTGATACGTTTAACTGAAGTTTCCAGCGCTGTCATTGGCTGAAACGTACTAGCATAGCTACCGATACTGTAAAGCCCCGCCCACTGGTCTAGTTTTTAATTCATAATTATTTTTGAGAGTTTGGTCAATCCTAACTCTTATATTTGTAAGTAGAGTTATGATTCTATGTATTTGAATTATAATTACACAGATTTAATTAAGAGTACATTGTAACGGAGCATACGGAATACATTATATATTTAAAAAAAATATCCTGTTCATTTATTTTGCAAACTATAATCACATGAAGAACAGACAATTATTTCCATAACATATCGATCTTATTTTTGCAAAACAAACAACACCGGTTGTTTACGGGTTAGAATTAATTAAGAAAAGCATCACACGTTGCTATTTAACTTAACCATACTCAACGGGCTCTTTTCAGAGAAACAAATTTATTTTGAAAAAGAATTGTATTCTACTAATAGCATACAAAAAATTCGCGATTTTCGCGAGGTAAAAAAGGGTTGTTTCAATGTGACACTCTGCTTAGCGTAATGTGTAGATGTGACATATGCAATTGCAGATCTCGACAAGACATTACAGATCGACATCTCAATGAAAATGTACAGAAATTCCGGCTAACCGTTTAGCGCTTAAAATGTATGTAAAACAGGTAGTAATATCAGCTCAGACGGAAAAGAGATTGTTGTTGTAAATTTTTTGTTAAACTTTCAACTGTAGATCGTTTTCTAATTATTTTAGAGAAAAATACTTTAAATAAATATTGTTTGGAATTTAATTTTCTATTATTTTTAATTAGAATATATTTAATATTTTTATACATACATTCCATTAACCTATATATACCAAAAATCATTTAAAAAAAATGCAATATTTAATTAACAATAACGATAAAATTTTGCAATATACTTTAAAAGATAGCTAATTTTATGCTGAATACAGCAGTGAAAACCGCACATCGCTATCTTGTCTCAAAAAATATTGAAGTGTAAAAAACTAAAATTGTAACGAAGCGGTCACCCATCCAAATGTCCGTGCTTCTTTGTGTTGCTTAAGATCTGTGATCTATACGCAGTGCTACTAGCCGCTCGGCGGAGTGTGTTAAAGTATACAAAAAATTCGCGATTTTCGCGCGGTATAAAGGGTTGTTTCAATGTGACACTCTGCTTAGGGTAATGTGCAGATGTGATATATGCAATTGCAGATCTCGACAGGACATTACATATCGTCATCTCAATGAAAATGTACAGAAATTCCGACAAACCGTTTAGCGCTTAAAATCTATGTAAAACAGGTAGTTATTCCAGCTGAGACGGAAAAGAGATTATAGTTACACAGATTTAATTATGAAAAATATGCAACATGTTTCTTCTTACAGACAATAATTAAATGAAGGATAAATAGAAAAAATTCGGAATGTTTTTTGTCTTTAAAATATGTCTAATCTGTTAATTAATGTCTAATTCACGTAACTGTTTTTATTTTTAACCCAGATTTGCAATAGAAATGCGTAAACATAAGTAGATATAAGAAGTTGGCTTGGGTAATTTTTGCGAGAGACGACATAGTTTTTAATCTGTCAAGCCTTTCTGGATAAATTTACAGTCTACAAATTTGATTTGAAACATTTTTCTGCAAAATGATTAGGAAAGTGATGACAGCCCAGAAACCATAAAAATAGGGCACCATTTTTTGTAGAAAGCCTGTTTTTTCTGCTGCCGTACATTTATGTACGATTTTAGGGAAAAATATTTCACATTGGAAATGTAGAACTTTTAGTCCTCTTTTAATTTTGTTTGAAACATAATATAATAACTTAATATAACAGCGAAACAACAGTACAAACTCTGCTTTTGTTAGGAGCATCTTACTATGCCGTCTGAGATGTTGGACATAGTCTTATTTTAGCTACATTTATATTTTTCGTTAAATATTATTATTTAACTATGTTTTGAACACTATAACTAATCAATCAATGACTGTTCAATAACTTTTAATAATTCAAGGGACGTGTTAAAATATTATTTTTAGGCAGGAATCTCTTCTACATATATCTAAAATAGCTCTATAATCTTTGGCAACTTAAAATAATAGTGAAACAACACCGAAAGCCATGTTTTCGCTAGAAGCATCTTACTATGCCGTCCGGGATGGACAATATTATGAAATTTAACTGTTTTGAACACTATAACTAATCAATGACTGTTCAATAACTTTTAATATCAAAATATTATTTTTAGGCAGGAACCTCATCTAAATATTATTAAAATCGCTTTATAATATCTGGCAACTTAAATTAACAGCGAAGCAACAGTGCAAATCCTACTTTTGCTAAGAACACCTTACTATGCCGTCCGGTTACGTGGAAATACTCTTATTTCAGTTATATTTATATTGTACATTAAATATTATGAAATTTAACTATGTTTTGAACACTATAACTAATCAATGACTGTTCAATATCTTTTAATAATACCAAGGACGTATCAAAATATTATTTTCAGGCAGAAACCTCTTCTAAATATTACTAAAATAGCTTTACAATCTTTGGCAACTTAAAATAATAGAGAAACAACTGCGAAAGTCATGTTCTTGCTAGAAGCATCTTACTATGCCGTCCGGATTGTTGGACATAGTCTTATTTTCGCTATATTTATATTTTACATTAAATATTATGAAATTTAACTATGTTTGAATACTATAACTAATCAATGACTGTTCAATATCTTATAATAATTCCAAGGACGTATCAAAATATTATTTTTAGACAGGAACATCTAAATATTACTAAAATAGCTTTATAATCTCTGGCAACTTAAAATAATAGCGAAACTCACACAAGTAGGCCACTATTTTTTTGCAAAATACCTGTTTTTTTTCTGCTGGCATACATTTATGGACGATTTTAGGGAAAAATGTTTCAAACAAAATTGAAAGAGGACTAAAAGTTCTACATTTCTAACATGAAACATTTTTCTCTAAAATGATTAGGTTCGTTTTATAGACACAAACTAAATTAAGATTTACTCTACAAGTTCTATTGTGGAAGTAGGTAAATAATACATGTATGAGACTACATAAAGTGTGCCTGAAAGCTTCTATTTCAAAAATAAATTCATGTTTTTATTTATTTTGAAATTCTCACAAGATACGGATAACCTATTCATCATGTAAATTATTTGTTCCTTTGAAGTAAACAAACAGTTGAAAGCATTTCAGCGTCTGTGGTAACCACGGCAACAGGAATTAAGGGGTGGGAGGACAAACCCTGGGACAAAACGTTAACACCTGTAGCTCACACTCAATTTGCTCCATTGATTGTACCTTCATTAAATTAGACAAATTGAGCGTATGTTTGATTGTGATTCTTATTAATTACTTTAATTAGGAGGACATGGTTCAAAGCAATTAAAATTGGGTTGCTCTTTTGTTATTGTCATAAGAATTCAATTAGGATATGGCTTGTAGACACAGTAAAAAATTTGATTTGTGATTTGTTAATTTTGCGGTTGTATTTTTTGTTTTTATTGACAAATATATTGCGTTAAATTAACAATTTGTTAAAATAAAATTTTGTCAACTCTGAATTATTAACAAGAAAAATTGTTGTTTTTATTTATTTGCTGCATTTATAAAATTTAATAAATAGACTCGTTAATAATAACAAGTAAAAGACAACGGCTTGGCAGGTAGAGTTAAAGCCGGATCAATTATTGATTTATTTTATTTATGCAGTATTTTTTTTTTATATTAATTCAAGTTACACTTTTTGAGCGTGGTGACCGATTAGAAAACAAATTTTAGCATTGTGTCTAAAAGAGATAGAATCAGTTATGAGCAGTTAGCAGCTAGTCTACACGCATACGTCTAGTCGCACGCACACAAACACCGTGCCGAAGTCTGCCGAACTGAAACGACGTTAGACGATGCACGGCTTTTAACGCCGCACCGCTGTGCCGGTCGGAGTGGGGGGTGTCAGGTTTTTTTCGTTACGGAATTTCTTGATTCGGTCGCGATAAAAGCTAAGCTTAAAAAATAAATAAATTTAGCTAACTCATCAATTTAAAATTGTTAAAGGAAGTTTGTATACTTTGTAACAACTTTATTTGTTATAATAACTATGATTTATTGTTCTGCTTCAATATAATTGCTAAAATATTTACTCAAAAGCACATAAAAATAAATGTTATTAATTACTATATGCACAAATATATTTAGTTACGAAATACACAATAGTATATTGAACAACTAGTGTTACAATGACCTTTTTGTAACACGAGTTGTTCATACTACTTTTCCTATTTCATGTTCAAAATTCAATAAAAATAAAATAAAATTGTACGGCATGTTTAATATACCATTGGTCACCAAGGGACTTTGCCCGCGGGGCCTATCGGGTCCCAGGCCGCAACTCCGACGCAGGGGCTCCGTTTCAATAATTTTATGTGAGCAGACAGCCCCAAGTTTGACAGACTGTTAATTTTACAAATAATAAATTCCCCAAAAACAGTTGCACAAAATTCAATTTTGTAGTACTTTTTTTTTTTGAGAAAAACAGTGTCACAAAATTGACTTTGTGTACGTGAAATACGAAAAAATAATTTGTTACTTGCTAACAAATTTAAAACTTGTTTTATCAAAAATTAATGGTGGATTTTTTCCATTTGATTTTACGTGATATGATTGGTATTCATTTTACAGTAAATAGGGTTGGATTATAGTGAACAAACATTATCTTAGAGCGTATGTAACAGATGCAAGCAGATAATGGTAATAAGCCGATATCTATGCAATGCATAAGTAGGCGAGAGGATATATTTGCATATGGCAATTATCTTGATGCAGCTAAGATTATAATGGCTGTTATACGTAATGTGCATGTTAATCCAGCAATTATTGGTCAGCACATAGGCGTAGAATAGGATATATTTAAGCAGGGAACAATTAGGGTAAGATTGTGTGAGATGGTACATAATTTTTTTACCGTAAATCATTTCTAAATAAATTAAGAGAAAAATATTTCAAATAAATGTTGTAGGGAATTTAAATGTTTACAGATTTGTTTCGAAACATTTTTCTGTAAAATGATTAATAAACTGATGACAGCTCAGAAACCATCGGATTAGGGCACAATTTTCGCAATAAAACTGGTTTTTCCAGTGGTAAAAGTTTATAAATAACTATAGGGGAAAATGTTTAAAACAAAACTGAAGTAACACTTAAAGATCTACATCTCGAATTCGAAAATGATTAGGAAACTTAAGATGAAGCAAAATTAAGCTAACCGAGGAATAGTTACTAAAATAAGGGACAACGTGGTTGGAAA
The DNA here is from genome assembly GCA_963942605.1 of Poecilus cupreus. Taxonomy (NCBI): domain Eukaryota; kingdom Metazoa; phylum Arthropoda; class Insecta; order Coleoptera; family Carabidae; genus Poecilus; species Poecilus cupreus. The sequence continues at coordinate 15,743,660 of OZ012728.1, forward strand.
ATTGAGTGATAAAACAATAATTATTCGTTTTAATAAATAATAAATTAATGAAGAAACTGTAGCTAGGCAACCTAATATTTCATAAAAACATTTAGTATTCACTGCAATTATCCTAATTGTGTAGTTTAAAATTTTACATAGATACGTATATATACCACCTGGCGTAGTGTTGCAATACTCCCATATGTGTAAAATGGATATGTCTAGCAGAGGTTTCCTTCTCTCTCATTGGCTAAGAAGTTCTGGTGTAGTATCCGGTACTACTAAGCCCCTCCTGTTAGTCTAGTTTTTAATTCATAATTATTTTTAAAAACTTGCAGAGGGAACTGGCGGGAATAGAGTGGACATAGAAGAACTAAGTTTTTTTCTGAGTTCTGTTCTGTTACATGTTATCATTTTGTTGTGACTTTGAGCGTTGTACGCGTTAGTGCCTTGTGAGGTATATCGTGTCCGCTGTGCGTGGGAACCGGCGCCCGCGCGCGTGCATGGCCCCGGCAGCGGCCGGCGCTGGTAGTACAGTGCGTTGTTATTAAGTGAGCGTGTTGTGCTTTGTGACTCTAAGAAGTTGGTGCTGTGTACGAGGGATTACGAACACTAAGTGTCGTGACATCAGTACGGCATCTGTAATTTACGGACACAAACTATCGTGAAGTGCTGCGAATTTTAAAATGGAGGAGCTTCAAGCAGAGAACGCCATGCTGAAGGAGAGGCTTAACCACTCTGAACGCGCGTTAAGCAACGCGATACATGCTCTAAACGACATGAAGGCCGAGATGAAGCAGTTCAGCCTACAACTGCGTGCCGAACGCGATCGATTAGAAGCCAAGAGCGCCAAGCTGGACGAAGAACGAGAGGCGTTGCGGTCTGGCAACAAAAAACGAAAAAAGAACGATAAAACCAATGAACCATCGTCACCAGCAGTTAAAACTGGCAACCGGTTCAACGTTCTGCAACACGCTGAAGAAGACGACATGGACAGCACTCCAAGCACGTCGACCGACACGAAGACGCACCCACTTGCTATCAAACGACCTGCTGCCCAATCAGCCGATCCACAGACACCAGGCGCTAAACGAGCTGCCTTGCAAACAGCTGCTGATCAGGCAGATGCTGAACAGCCAGTCACTGTTCAAAGACAAAAGGTGCCACCGATCCATGTTCGCACCAAGGAAAACTGGATTGCAATTCAGCAAGAGCTTGTTAATAACGGAACTACCATCGCGTCTGCAAAAAACCACAAAGATTCGATAGAGATTAAGGTGGACAATGCCGACAGCTTCCGCAGCGCCACAAAAAGGCTGGACAGCCTTCAAGTGCCGTACCACACTTACGCCCTGCCAGAAGAAAAACTAGTGAAGGCAGTAATAAAAGGTATTGTGGAAGGAATTAGCGAAGAAGCAGTTAATGAGGAGCTACTGCGACTGGAGTTTCCAGTTATCCAAGTTACTCGGATGAAATCGCTACGAACTAAAGAAATACTGCCAATGATGCTTGTACAATTAAAGAAACCAACCGGAGTGAACATCTTCCAACTGACAAGGCTGATGCACCTAGTTGTCTCAGTGGAACCACAGCGCAGAAACCGGCAAATTGGCCAGTGCTTCCGCTGCCAAAGCTTCGGCCACTCAGCACGATTCTGCCGTGCTAATCCGAGGTGCGTTAAATGCGGAGAGGAGCACTTCTCTCACGCCTGCCTCAAATCCAAAACTGTAAAAGCTACGTGTGCGAACTGCAAGGGCGAACACCCGGCAAACTATAGGGGCTGCCCCAGCTTCCCCAAGTCGCAGCAACAGCAACTTCAGCAACAACAACAACAAAGGAAACCTGCTGGATCCGCCCGCAGCACACGACCGGTTACTGCCGGCATATCATATGCAACAGCCACTAAGAACGAGTCAACAAACACCACAGCGACTGCTGCTCCTGCAGCATCTGAGGCAGACAGCTTAAAAACTGACACTCTCAATGCGATTTTGAAAATGGCTGGCAAGAAACCGGTGAAAACAAATGACAGTTCTAGTCGAGAACTGCTTGAAGTCATCTTGAAAGCTCTCACACACCTGCTTCTTGATGGCTAGACAGCTCTACAGACCCAACGAGCTGAAGATTGCCTTCTGGAATGCAGAAGGACTACAGAACGCCAGAGATGAGGCCCAGATCTTCGCAGAAGAGCACGAGGTCGATGCACTTTTGGTATGTGAGACACACTTGCGAGCATGCCAAAACCCAAAAATCCGCAACTACGCGCTGTACAGGGCGGATCGGGATTATCGCGGTGGCGGTACAGCGATATACATCCGCAGCAACATTGACCACTACGACGCCGGCCCCTCCAGCACTCCAAATGTGGAGGCAAACACGGTGGTGATCAATACCTCTACCGGACCACTGCGGCTTACCGCGGTCTACAAAAGTCCACGGAAGCCACTCCAAGATGCCGACCTAAACGAGCTACTCAGAGCCGCCCAGCCCACCATCTTAGCTGGCGACTTTAATGCCAAGCATCCGGCTTGGAACAGCAGAACCACCAACACCTGTGGTAGAGCGCTGCACGCGTATACAACTGCTAACAACGTAGCAGTCTACGGACCGGTGGAACCCACATTTTACCACCGAGCAGGCTACAGACCCGACGTGCTGGACATTCTCGTGGCGAAGGACGTGACAGCAACCATTGAGCTAGCCACAGTGGTCGCCAACAGCTCTGATCACGACCCAGTAATCGCCCTGATCAACGGGCCTCGCGGAGCAATCAGAGACGATGAATACACAAAAGTATGCTGGCCAAGATTTGCTGAGATTATGGAATCGTCAGTCTCATGTTCTCAAATCATACGAAACTGCAAAGAACTCGATGCAGCCGTGGAAGAGTTCTCCGAAACTGCTGCAGCAGCTATACGGGCAGCGTCAAAAACTGTTCGGCGTCCTTTCTGCAGTCTCCAAATCCCAGACGACATCCGTGACCTGATCCGCAGGAAGAATCAGGCACGCCGGGCCTGGCAGCGCTACAGCGACGTCGTGGCTCGCAATAACATGTACCGCCTGAGCCGCGAAATCAGGAGCTCGCTGCGTGAGCTCCGGAACGAGAACTGGCAGCAACGACTCCAAACACTAGCAGTCGAGGATCAATCGGTGTGGCGCATCACACGAGCACTCCGAAATAAGAAGACAAAGATCCCTCCTATTCACGGGCCAACAGGGCTTGTCTACAGCGACCTAGAGAAGTGCGAGGCTTTCGCTGACCGACTCGAGTTGCAATGCAGCCCAAATTGGACGCACTGTGATCTGAACGCGGTTGAGAGGATTGAGCGTCAGGTGGCGCGCAAACTCCGTGAACCAGATGTATCTGCACCGAAGCCCACGAGCCCAGCAGAAATCGGCAATATTATAAAACAGCTGAAGACGCGGAAAGCACCAGGCCCGGACGGAATCACAAACACCGCCCTGAAGAATCTCGGCAGAAAAGGTGTGGTCGCGCTGGCCAACATCTTCAACGCAGCTATCCGTTTACGCCACTTTCCAGACAAGTGGAAAAAGGCCGACATAATTGTGATTCCAAAACAGGGGCAGAACCTGGCACACCCGCAGAACTATCGGCCTATCAGCCTCCTCTCCACAGTGGGCAAGTTACTGGAGAAGATTTTACTGACTCGCCTGCAATCGTGGGCTACGACAGAAGACATCATTCCTGAGCATCAGCACGGCTTCCGGAATCAGCACTCGACGAATCACCAGCTGCTGCGGGTGACTGAATATATAACGCAGGGCTTCAACAGGCGCCAAGCCACTGGAGCGCTATTCCTGGACGTCGCCAAGGCCTTCGACAAGGTCTGGCATGAAGGCCTCATCTTCAAGCTGCTGGAACTGAACGCACCACGATGGCTGGTACGAATAATCCACAGCTACCTCCAGCACAGGTGCTTCCAAGTGAAGATTGGCGACGTCCGGTCAACGCAGAAACCGATCACAGCAGGCACGCCACAGGGCAGTCTGCTCAGCCCGCTCCTGTACACGCTGTACACGCATGATTTCCCGCAGCAGCCCAACACCATGCTGGCCACGTATGCAGACGACACAGCAGTGCTCACCAAGTCCACTCAGCAGCAGCTCATACTCCAGCGACTACAAGACTCCGCCGAACAGATGGAGGCTTGGTTCAGCAAGTGGCGAATTGATGTGAACGCGGCGAAAAGCGCCGCCGTTTTCTTCACCAGGCGACGAATGCGCCCAGAACAAAACATCCAACTCTTCGGTGAAGATATTCCGTGGGTACCGAGAACCAAATACCTCGGACTCACGCTTGACCCACGCCTGAATTGGATCGCCAACACTTCGCAAGCTACTGCCAAAGCAAACCAAGCCACCGCTGAAATCTACGGTATGATCAACCGCCGCAGTACGATGTCCCTGCAGAACAAGCTGCTGCTGTACCGAGCTGTGATCCGTCCAGTGCTGACGTACGCCGCGCCTATCTGGGGTTACGCTGGATCTGTACGTATCAGAAAACTACAAGTCGTTCAAAATAAAATCACCAGAATGATTACGGATGCGCCCTGGTACGTCCGGAACGATCAAATACATCGCGATCTTCGGCTGGAAAGCATTGAAGACTTCATTAAAGAAGGGGCCAAGAAGTTCTTCGCACAAGTTGAAGAACACCAAAACAATGGCATCAGAACCGCTGGCGAAGACTACAACATCGACACGGTATTAAAATACAAACGCCCCAGGATGGTGCTCGCCCACCAATAACAAAATAGCGCAGCCAAGCCAGCGCAAAAATTTAAAAAAAAAAAAAAACCAGTAACTAAAATAGACATGATGAAGGTGTAGAAGGCTACAAAAGTCTGGGACACCGTAAAGCCAGAGGAATATTGTAAAAACTTGCATGTAGGATAGTGTTTCTTTTGTATTTGTATAATTAACTTGGAACAGAATAACATTTATATATAATTCTGCACGACCGTGCAGTTTACAAACTAGAAAAATGCCTGAGTTAACATAATATGTTTAATTTGTAAAAGTTTATTAACTTTAAGCTATTTTGGTGGTGTCGTATTAACTCAGCCGTGTAGATTCAGCCGAAAGTACCTGGGTAACCCTTCCAGGAAATTTTCGTTCCTTTTTCACAGCAGGAGACCATGGGCGTAGAACACTTTATTTTGATAAATTTTAAGGGGACAAGATTGCATGTAATACTTGCTTGAAATACATAATTTTATTGTATGTATTTTGCCTGATTATTGTTTGATTATTTGGGTGACAATTAGTGAAAGTAGATTTTATTTTTTGAGGGAAATACTTACGTGAGTGGTCTTGGTAGTCAAATAATAAATAAAAAAATAATATATCAAATCATAATATTTAATTACCAAACATACAATAAAAATAAGATAAATATATCGAAATAAAAAAGTATAACGACAGTAAAAAAACATGAAACACTAACAAACATAAACTAAACAAATATTATTGTTAAAAAATGTACATTAGTAAAATAAAACAATTTATAATTACAAAAATTAAAATTTCACAACAGTTACGTCCAAATTACAAGAAAAAACATTTGTAACATATATTATCAATAAATTTGGCTAATTGAGACAGATACAGAATTTTATACTCTATAGGTATATTTTCGATTTGAAGCTTATTTGCCTAAAATTATTAGGAAAGCAGGCCCTTAATTTGATATATTAGATTGTAACGATGATGAGTGGTCAAAATCTACTTTAGTACATTTATAATAAAATTATTTAGTGAAGATAAAACCGGCTGCCCATTGGCCAGAATGAGATTATCTACATGTTATTATTTGTTGAAATTTTAGTGTGAGTATTACAAGCAATCTTGTCCCCCTAAAAATTTATCAATATAAAGTGTTCTACGCCCATGGTCTCCTGCTGTGAAAAAGGAACGAAAATTTCGTGGAAGGGTTACTCAGGTAGTTTCGGCTGAATCTACACGGCTGAGTTAACACTGCACCATTTTGGTCCAGTCGTACTTAAAATAACTCCTAAAATAATTATAAAAATTTAGAAATCAAATGTGATTAAAATAGCATAAACTTTAAATGAAGCATGCGACTATTTCGTCCAAATTATTTGCGAAGGTCTGTGTGATACAATTTTACTCATATTATTTATTGTTATAATAATATATTTGTTAGGGTTAATTTTTTGATACATATCTATAGATAGATATTAATTCTAGGTATATGCAGCACACTCTATAAAATTTTATTTTATTTTATTCTGTAATTGGGGAAATCTCTGTTGAATAAACAAACAAATAATTAAATAAATATAAACAATTGTCACAATTATTCTTGAAATTATGTATAATTTACCATTTACATTGTAAAAACTAATAGAATTGCATATAAAACACGTTACTGATTAACATTACAGGTATAGTAAAAGTGGTGGGGGACTCGGCTCAGCGAATGAGATCGCGGCTCACATGTCGTGGACTTCTAAAAAAGTATATAAGTCAGAGCACAACGCGGCTTGTTCTGGTTAGTTGACTCAACGTTGATTAGAGATGTGTGGTACTTGGGCATAATTTAATTTCTTCGCTAATGTCCTCATACGTTTGAGTGTCTACGATGGATCGGTGCACAGGTTTTACCCCTCTGCTGGCACCCCCTCCCTAAACGACAGGGACAGACGGAACCAGTACGGGTAAGGACGTCCTGTCGGGAATATACAGTTCGACCGGGGGATGAGGTCTTCAGTCGGTGGCAGGTACATAGTATCTGGGTGCGGCAGGCTAGGCGCTCAGTCCTTCGGCTGTATTCGCGTAATTAGGCGTAACCCATCGGGTCCGGAATGGCCACGATCTTAATTTTTTGCAAAACAAACAACATCGGTTGTTTGGGGGTAGAATCAGTTAGGGAAAGTACCACACGTTACTAATCAACTTGGCCATACTCAACCGGCTCTTTTCAGAGCCCCCAATTTATTATGAAAGAGACTTGCAATCAGACATGTTTTAAATATGATGCTAAACACTCAACATAATATAGTATAAAATCCTATTTTATTCAACGCAAAAATATATTAATACGATCATAAATATAATGTAGAAGATATATTAAAATAAACTTTATTTCACTGAACTAGAAATTAAAATTTGATTCAATATAATACTATAGGGACACTTTTAGTTTTGAAGTTAATAACATTTACTAGACAATTTTATTGTACATATACACATAACTTTATTTTTGAGAATTCGGAATGTTCTTCCTCTTATTCAGAACACATTTCATTTTTGTTTCAAACGACTCGTTTTCGGTGCACAATGTTGTATATTACGATGCCCTTCGATAAGTTGGTAGGGTCGGCTTGATTGATATTTTACATTACGAAAAATCAAAACAATTTCAAACTACTTTCCAATACTCAAAATAACAAATAAAGATAGTATAAAGTGCTTTTTATTTGCTACAACAATATATCCACTGACTGCCATCCGGATTAAACCGGAAGGGCTATAGCAGCCCGTATCATAAAACTATCAATCAATGAATTCGGAACAAGGGAGCCAATGGCTCAAACTCCATTAAGTGAAACCACATGTATACAACAATATATTAAAATGGTTATAAATATAATTTTTATTTTACTTTATTTAGCAATTTGAATTACATTAATAATAATTACTATACGAATATTTGAATTATGAAATCAAATCATTTCTATTCTGGGCACAACATTGTATTTTATTACTATGCCGTCCGATGAGTTGCATGGGTTTAAGTGGTATTTTACATTACGAGTAAATTAAGTAATATAATAATAATTTTAAACTGTTTGTGTTAATTAATAACAATTTATTAAAGAAACTGTAGCTAGGAAACCTAAAATTCATAAAAACATTACGTATTCACTGTATTTATTCAAGTTGTGTAGTTTAAAATTTTACGTTGATAAATATATATAACACCTGGCCTAGTGTTCTCATGCTCTCGTATGTGTAAGATGGATACGTCTAGCAGAGGTTTCCAGCGCTCTCATTGGCTGAGATGTACTGGCATAGCTTCCAGTACTGCTAAGCCCCGCCTATTACTCTACTTTTGAAATTAAACATTTTTTTTCAGAAATTTGAAGGTTTAAGAACATAATAATAAGCAAGACTACTTTTTGTTTCTTAAATACTACTAAAAAAAAAATATTGTTATTTGAATCATTGCGTAATACGGTTTATGTGTTAGAATCGTTAGTAGTTCCTTTCACACTGTTTCAATTACTCTATTGTATTTTAGAAAAATATAAATGACACCTATTATTTCTCGTGAAAGAAACTATATTAGTATGCAGAACATCCTACTACCATATGTCTGTTTGCGTATTATATGTGGGTAAATATAAAATATGTGCCGTGATATATGCGGGCAGCATTACATGTTACATACCAATGTTTTCCGTGGAAAATTTACAAGAATACATTACAAATAAATGTGTTTACGTTTAGATTTATACTTAAAATAGTGCCCTATTTAATTTTGTTTACCACGAATACATATTTTGAAAGATAGAATAAGAAAACTTCGTAACTGTTTATTCAATTTATTTCAAACATGAAATCGGCTACGAAAAAATGTCTCAAACAAAATATGTCGATAATAATATTAGGCTCATAAAAAGAATCCTTACAAACTATCGTCTATACTCTGTCAAAGGCTATGTAATATGTCTTGAACACTGAGAAATAAATATTCTTGATGAGTTCTCGTCAAACAGATATGAACGTCGTGAGATATTCGCCAGCGGCCAGCTGCAGATATTGGATTTAAAATCTCATTTTTAGATCGGCAGAATCAGAAAGTCAAATCTGGAATTTCAATCTGATATGTCCGTATGTCGTAGCTTGACTGATGTATGAAATAAAATATTAAAATCTGTTCTGTATTTATGTATGTATTTTGAACAAAAGATTCCGAGAGTTGAGGATTTTTTTTTTATATGCATAAAACTTATTTTGGAAATGTCAAACAAAAAAGATATTATGTTATGAAGCTTTATTAAATATCTTCAGTACTATGTTATGAAAACCAATAGAAACTGTATACCAAATATATTAAATTTGTCTGAGAAAGTTTCAAATGAACAAAAAACGAAGCCTTCAAGTATTTGTAAGAAAACAATCTTGTTATATCAACTTACTGATGTTGCAATCAGCAGAATATGTTGGAAAAAATGTTGTAATCTTATTATAAAAAGTTGAAATATTGTTTGAAAAGATTTCAAAAGATATACGTATTATTTTTGTTATTTAATATTATGTGTACTTATAGGAGTATATTTCTAGTGTAGCAAAAAATGTATTGAAGGTCATCTAAACAAAAAATGTAACGATTGGTGCATTTCAAAATAGTTTAACCTAAAATGATAAGCATTAACATTAATAATATCTATTGCAAAATACGAGAAAATTTATATAATTAAGGGAAATCATACATATTTCACAGTTTCCAAGTGTACTATTTATTAATCATATGTGAACTACATTAAAACTACTACATGTGGTTTCACTTTTTGGAGTTTGAGCCATTGGCTCCCTTGTTCCGAATTCATTAAAACTACTACATGTGGTTTCATTTATTGGAGTTTGAGCCATTGGCTCCCTTGTTCCGAATTCATTGTTTAATTGTTTATGATACGGGCTGCTATAGCCCTTCCGGATTTTCCGGATGGCAGTCAGTGGTGATAATTTCTCTATGTATCACTGAGAAAATGTTTCGGGCGCCGAACCCTGTACTGTGCCATCTCGTCGTAGTCGACTGACTGTCGTACGAGAATGTTTTCATGCACACTCATACCACCAAATACTTTGGTGGCTTGTGTGAGCATGAATTCACGGACCGTTGTGACCTTTAGGTCGCGGTGAATATTGGCGTTGCGGACGTACCAAGGAGCGTTGGTTATTACCCTCAGGGCTCGGTTTTGAAAAACCTGAAGCTTTTTCATCTGCCGTGGAGTAGCGCAGCCCCATGCTGGTGCCGCGTACAGCAGTTGAGGTCTGATGATGGTCTTGTAGACCCTCAACTTATTAGCGAGCGATAGTTCGCTCTTTCGTCCGATCAGCGGCAACAGCTGCATCATGGTTCGCTTCGCTTTCTGCACGGCAGATTGAATGTGGCTATGGAAATTAGCCCGTTGGTCTATGATTGCTCCAAGGTACGTTACCTTGTCGCGCCAGGGTATCGGACGCCCGAACATCACCAGACTGCCGTGCGGTTTGAGCCGCCTCCTCGTGATGAGGATGGCAGTGCTCTTGTCCGGATTCACAGTTACCCTCCACTTGATGCACCAGCGCTCCACAGCATTGACTGCTTGTTGGAGTCGCTTTGTCACAAGTTTCGGGCTGTGGCTCTGGCTAAGCAAGGCCGTATCATCTGCGTATTGCGCAAGGCTAGTGTTGTCCTCCATCTTCGGCATGTCACTGACGAAGATGTTGAAGAGGAGTGGTGAGATCACCGAACCTTGCGCTACGCCCGCTGTCGCTGTTTTTTCGTTGGAGAGCGCTCCGTCGAACCTAACCCGAAACTTCCTCCGACTGAGGTAAGATTCAATAACTTGCACCAAGTACAGTGGATACTTGAGCTGCAGCAGCTTCGCTAGAAGCCCTCTGTGCCACACTTTATCAAACGCTTTGGCTACGTCCAAGAACACACCACCGGTGGCCATCTTCTTGTTAAGCCCACTCGTAGCATATTCCACGACTCGCACTAGTTGGTGCGTGGTGGAATGCTTATCCCTAAAGCCGAACTGTTCCGGAGGAATTATATTGTTGTCGACCGTGTGCTGCAGAAGCAGCTCATGAAGAACCTTCTCGGCCACTTTGGCCAGCAGGTTCAACAGGCTGATTGGTCTGTGATTCTCCGGAAACTTGGCATCTTTGCCTGGCTTCGGGATGGTGATAACAGTGGCTTGTTTCCAAGAAGATGGAAAGTGTCTCAGACGTAGTGTAGCATTGATTATGTTTGTCAGTGCGACAACAGCTCTGGGTGGCAGAGCTCTAAGCGCAGCGCCTGGAATCCCGTCAGGGCCAGGCGCTTTGCGGATTTTAGTCTGCTGCAGCAAGTGTGCAACTTTCTTGGGCGTGGTAAATTTTATCGGCGAGTGCTGGGTTTCTCGCATTTTCCTGGCAACTTTACGATTTGTGCTGATGATGAAATCAAGATCAGCATGTTCGTAGTTGGGCGAACATTGGCGCTCGAGGCTCTCTGCAATAGCTTCGGCTTTATCTGAAGCCGTATATTGCAGACCTCCAGTGCTGTGAATCACTCGGGCTGGTGCCTTTTTGTGACGCAGCGCTTTGCTGAGACGCCAGAACTTGGTGTCTTCATCATCAGCTGATGCCAGGCATTTTTTCCAGCACTCGTTACGATGTTGACGGATCGCGTCTCGCAACTCAGTGGTAGCTCGGTTGTAGATCCTCTTGTCTTGAGGATCCCAACTCCGCTGCCAGTTTCGCCGAGCTAGCCTACGTTCCACGATGAGACGTAGAATTTCAGGGGGTAGTTTTGGACCTGGAGCCGTCCTGGTAGGGATGGTCTGGCTACAGGTGGTGATGGCTTGTTGGATCTTTTTAGTAAGATCATCAACAGCAGCCTCAAGCTGTTGCACGGTGATTATGGCTGGTAATGGACCTAAGTCTCTTTCCAGCACATCCTTGAACAGCTGCCAGTCAACCTTGCGGCTTGTGTTTGGCTGGTTGATGCTACACGCACCAAGCTCCAGGTCTAGCACTATGGGGTTGTGGTCCGATGACAGATCGTTAACTGTCTCTAACGTATAGTTACAGTTAACGCTCCGAAGCACGGCGATGTCGAGAATATCAGGGGCGTAACCCCTAGCGTCATAATATGTTGGCTCGTCCGGACCGACAACATCAAGCTGCTGTTGAGTAGCTACTCTGAGCAGGGATCTACCCCGCCCATTAGTTACTCTACTCTATTCATTAAAACTTTGAAATGACGAGTATATATACCCCCAGACCATATGACGCGTCTCACTACTACCCAATCACAGAAAGGCTTCATCAGGCCGAGGTTATATATATGGGTTACACTTGCTTTTGATATGCATTTTGTGTTTTGATGCCAATATTGATGTTTTTAACAGGTTTTCAAAGTGGAAATTAATTGCAAAAACGATTAATAACAATTAATTTATAATATTCTACCTCTGGAGGAGCTTAGGTTATATTTAGTTTGTAATTACACAACCGGATAATTTTCTGTTTGTAATAAAATCTTGTTACCTAGCAATTTGACAAGAAAACTGTTTTAATTTTTATTCATGACACCGTAGGTGGAGTGATTTTATTTTTTAAACAGTTTTCGAGTCAAATTGCTGTCAGGTGACAAGGTTGAGTTGTGAAACTGAAATTTATCCGAAGAAAATAAAATGCTCGAATGTAATTCGGCGAGATAATTTAAAGATATTATTTATGAGAAGGTTTATTTAAAAGTGCAATTGGTGCAAAATAGAATTATTATACAGGGTGTTGACCGCGACCCCGGAACATAGGACTTTAACATGTAAAATCATACTTTCGTAATTTCCTGCTTAACAAATTATATTAGACAAAAAAGGTTCAAATAAAGTTGATAGATCATAAAATTCTACAACAGAATCAATAAACAGAATTAATTATACATGCCCTATAACGCCAGAAATTAAATATGAAAATATTAAAAATTAGCTAAAAAATCGGGTTAGCCTTGGAAATGAAACAAAATTGTATACAATTGGAAATGAAAATTGTATTTTTTATTAATTATTATTATAAATTGCATAATTGACTATTTTTTTTTAGAATTTTGCTTCATTTCCAAGGCTAACCCGATTTTTTAGCTAATTTTTAATATGTTTATATTTATTTTCTGTCGTTATGGGGCATGTAAATGTAATTCTGTTTATTGATTCTGATGTAGAATTTTATGATCTCTCATCTTTATTTGAACCTTTTTTGTCTAATATAATTTGTTAAGCAGGAAATTACGAAATTATGATTTTACATGTTAAAGTCCTATGTTCCGGGGTCGCGGTCAACACCCGGTATATCATATTTTTGACATATAATGCAAATGACATTAATGTACTTAGTATTTTAATTTGGTTGCTAGGAGAAAGGTAAAAATCGTTTTTTCATTTCCTAAAAGTTACCTTTCTATTTATCCGCTGTCAAAACGATAATAGTTATTTACTTTACAAGTGGTTAAAGTTAGGAATTACCCACGAGAAAAATTTTAGCACACGAAGCAGAAGGCTAAGTGTGATAATTTTTTAGTGTTGGTAATTCCACTTTGCCCACGTATGAAGTATAACGTTTTATCCAACATCTCTTAATAAATACAAAATTTATTAAAGAAATATTTGACAATGTCACATACTGCAAATTTTCTAAATTAAAATGCCAATCAAATTAGTTACCAAGGTGTTGTGTGTTATTATTTTTGTTACTAGTATCTTTTCTCAAAATTATACCCACTAGTGGGTAATCAGTTACTTTCCTTGTTTAAAATCGCCAGAGTTATAGAGTATTTATCGAAAAGTATCAAATAAACTTGTTTTTTCTTTATGATTTACTTAATATTGGAGTTAAATATGAGCAAAAAATATATAAAAATTATCTCTATACAAATTTTAACGATTTGCGTGTTTAAGAAGCCTAAATTAAAATAATAAGCATTTATCTGAATAATAGCTATTGAAAAATATGAGAAAGTCTAGGAATAAGGGAAACATCATATTTCATCATTGCTATATGAAGTTATGAACTGCATTCTGTACACTGATCATATGTGAACTAGACAAAAAAAAACCGAAACGTCGGGTATATATGCTCCCAGACCTTATGACGCGTCTCTGTACTAACCAATCACAGCGAAGCTCCAATACACCGAGGTTATATATATATATGGGTTGCATTTGCTTTTATTACTAATCATACTATTTGTATTTTTATGTGAAAATTGATGTACTTAAAATGTTTTCTGGGTGGAAATCATTTCATTAATGATTAATAATAATTAATTTATGCTTTTCTGTCTGAATATTTGTCTCTATTATAGATTAAATACAGAAAATTGTAGTTTGTATGTACTTATTTCTTGATTAACAACGTTCATATACTTTATTTAGCACAATACAAAATATGATAAATGTTAAACTTTTTACAGAATATATATAGTAATAAAAACAAAAAAGTAATTACTGATTCATTAGAAACCTCCCCTAATTAAGTGCCCAGTAAGAAATAAATGACAAAACTCTTCGAAATAAAATGCCAAGTTAAAATTTTCTTGCTCTTAAGTTGTGTGTTTTTTATTTATATTCAGCAAACAGTAAACAAGAAAATAATTGAAAAAGTTCTAAACATCAAACAAAATCGTATTTAATTTTACACGAAACTTTTTATTAAACCTGGAATTTCAATAATTCGACAATAAACAATGTAAAATGGAAAAATATTTAGCGGAAAATACATCATCGTGAAATATTTCAATAAAGTGTGCTGGTTTAGGGAGAGCTTTATTATAAGCTCAATTTTCAATTTTCTTGGGAAATGTAGGGGCATTCAAACGCGTAATAATATAAAGCAGTGGCTCTCAACAGGTGGGGTACATTAACTTTTTCCCTCCCACAAAAAGGGGGGTATATGGTTCGTGAATAAATTCAATGTTGGCTTGTTAATCAATAAGTCCGTTTTACTGTCCTTAGAACTTATTTTTACTATTTTCATGAGGATGTCTGTGTGTGTAGATGCGTATGTGTGGATGGATGTATTCAGACGCATTATCTCAAGTAGTAATGAACAAAAAGTTTACAATTTCGCTTTTTATATTTGTACATCTTAAGAAAGAACCTAATTGATTATGGTGAAAAATTTTCAACCGGATGTAATACTTTACTTGAAGAACGGTAAGGTTTTTTTTAAATACACGGAGATCCATCGGTATGTTTTTTTCATTTTATACGATTGTTTCAAAAATTACCGACAATTTTTTCAAACAAACTTTATTTTACATCAAAATACCCAAATATTTGCGTATTAGTTTTTCTACTGGGTGTTCCATTTTCGCGCAATGGTATGCAACTAACTTAGTATTTTTAAATGGAATATCCTATATATTTTTATAAAATTTTAATGATCTTATGTTTCTCTTTAAATAAGTTCGTATTCATTATAGTTCTAAAATGATCAGTACAGATACTATTCATGTACTTATGATTAAATAATCACACAGCAAATATGCCATAAAATTTAAACAATCATATTATTTGCTCCAAACCTTTAATAATTATTATTTACTATTTTCACTTAGTTTAACACAGTTCAAACATTATTTAAATAAAAAATAAATAAAATAAATATATCATCACGCCTTTTACCCATTAAGGGTGTGGCACTCTGCTTACGCAGATCTCGGTAGGTGATATATTTTTGCGTATGAAATGCGGTTACCAGCCGTCAAATCATAGCCCCCAAGGATGTTAGTGGAGGGGGAACCACAGGGGTAAATTTAAATTGGCAACTGTCGGTGCTGGGATTCGAACTGAGGATCTCACGATCTACAGTCCGATACGTTACCACTGAGCTATTACAAATTTATTTATTGTTTTTAATTTCATGGCATACTTTTTGTGTGTGATTTTACATTAATAAAAACATCAATAGTTTCTGTACTGATCATAATGTATAAGAACTATTTTAAAGAGAAACAAAAGGTTTATTAAATTTTTCAAAAATATATAGGTTGATCCATTTAAAAATTTTAAGTTGCATATCATTGCGAGAAAATGGAACACCCGGTAGAAAAACTTATACTGCAGATACGTGGGCATTTTAATGTATAATAAACTTTGTATGAAATTATTTTTGGTAATATTTGTAATAATCGCATAAAATAAAAAATACTGACCGATGGACCTCTCTGTATATTGATAAATTATTAGCAAGGTATTGGTCAAATTGTTTTAGTGTGCATCTAAATGTACTTGATTTAATCTTACAGTTTTATACATTTGTATAGTAGCTATAATTTCAACAACAAACAGTCTCTCCTGGGTACTTAAAAAAAACTTTTCTTTGATCAAGATAATTGTGTATTCCACGAAAAATAATTTCTTAGATAAACGCTATTATTTACAAAATAATCTGAATGTCTGAAATTTCCTAATGAATAATAAAGGTTATTTATCATCAAAATTAATATTCAACCTTCTAAATTGAACGAAGTATTAAGTACTTTTAAGCAATTAAATACAACCTGTTGCCTCCATTTGTAAAGAAACGAATAAACGGAAAAGGGAGACGAATTGCTTTCATTTAGAAATGTCGAGTTCAGCTGGGTTTTTTTCCAAATCTTTTCTTTCCTATTTATGCGAATTTAAAAATGAAATCAGAGCAAATTACGCTTTTAATTGAATTGATTAATACTAATTTGAGAAGCTCATTGTTGATTTACAACCGCTCGCGGTTGCTGAAGAAGATTAATTAACAAAGGAGATAATTACAAGATTTTGTTGTGACATAAATTTCAACACCTATCTAAAGAATCTTGTGGAGCAGAGAAAATGTTTTTGGAATAAAGTGTTTTTGGTATTTGGGTTAAACTGTGCTTATTTTAGGAAACAAATTAAATTTGGAAATATAACATTGTAAAAGAAAATATACATTATTTTGTGTGTATCTGGTAAACAGTACAAAATAAGCGAGGGTCCGGCTTCGAATCTCGGTAAAGTCATATTTTTTATATATTTTTTTAAATTACGAAATGCAGTTATATTGAAATGTTATAAAAAATTTGATGTGGGCAACACATAACTTTCCACTTGCTTAAACATATTAATTAAAATATTAATATTGTTTAAACGGTACATAATATAGAAAAAAGTTTCAAATGAAGTTGTAGCCATATTGTTCTACACATTTTTATATGAAATAAAATTTACTCTAAGTCAACTATTTACTGAGATATGCTCAAAAAACCTGTTGGCCCTTCAAGTAAACTACCACTTTCGGTTGTTGGATTACTACCAAAATTTGATCAACTCATTAGTTGACCCGCCAAATTCTAAATATGAAATTTGAATATTATGTCGTCACACACACAAACATATGCCATCACGTAATTTACATATACAGAATGGTTCATCCGTATATTTTTAATGTTATAATATTATTTTAAATATTACTGAACACCTATATATTTTTGTTAATTTTTAAAGATCTTTTGTTTCTCTTTAAATAAGTTCTTATTCATTATAGTCCTAAAATGATCAGCACAGAAACTATTCATGTTTTTATGATTAAATTACATAGAAAATAAGTCATAAAATTGTATGTGAATTTTTAGACAAACAAATTAGTTGCTGTCAGATATTTAATAATTATTATTTACCATTTTTACTAAGTTAATCGAAACGGCTAATTTTAAAGAAATCAAGAAACAACTACTATTTTATAGATGTAAAATCATAGAAATCAGTGTTTTCAACTATTCAAACTGACAAATTCATGTTTCTCTCATGTGAAAGGACTCATTTTTGAGAAATCACGAAAAAATTGTTGTTTTGAACATGCAAAAACGTAGAAAACGTTGTTTTCAACTATTCAAAATGACAAATTTATGTTTCTATCGTGCGAAACGACAAATTTAAAAGAAATCAAGATACAATTGCTATTTCATAGATGCAAAATCATAGAATATGCAGTTTTCAACTATTCAGACTGACAAATTCATGTTTCTTTCATGCGAAACGGCAAATTCTAAAGAAATCAAGATACAATTGCTATTTTATAGATGTAAAATCATAGAATATGCAGTTTTCAACTATTCAAACTGGGAAATTCATGTTTCTATCTTGCGAAACGGCAAATTTTAAATAAATCAAGATACAATTGCTATTTTAACATGCAAAAAAATAGAATATGCTGTTTTCCACTATTTAAACCGATAAATTCATGTTTTTATCGTGCAAAACGGCTAAGTTTAATAAAATAAAGATAAAATTGTTATTTTATACATGCAAAATAATAGAAAACAATGTTTTTAACTATTCAATCTGAAAAATTCATTTTTCTAACGTGCGAAACTGCTAATTTTATTGAAATTAAAATAGAATTGCTATTTTGTACATACAAAATACAATTGCTATTTTATACATACAAAATCATAGAAAACGATGTTTACAACTATTCAAACTGACAAATTCATATTTCTATCGAGCGAAACGGCTAATTTTAAACATCGATCCAAATATCACTCGAGGTAAATATTTTTTTTAACTAGCAAATTATTACAAATTTCGCTCATCAACAATTCCTCAAATACCATTCGACCTTCGGTCTCGTGGAGTTTTAACAAAATTTTTGCATCGCAAAATTTTGACGTAAAATTTGCAAAAACAAAAAATATTCACCGCTAGTACTATTAACCTTGATAATTTAAATCTGTTCGATAATATAGATTCCTCATTTACAGTTGAGCATCTGTAACATTTACACCTGTTGCAATTCGGAAGTCTTCGGGAATAGTTGTATTCTAAACAATATTTATTGTAAACAGTACAAAATATAAAAAAAAGTTTCATACAAAAATTGTAGACAATAGTATTTTACATCTTTTTGTTCGTAACAAAATTTACGCTAATGCAATTATTTATTGAGATATATCCAAAAAACCCGATACGCCTTCAAGTAAACAACCAATTCCGGTTAATGAATTGCTACCAAAATCTATCAAGCTTGTAAGTTAATCCTCCAGATGCTAATTATGAAATTTGATAATGATATCACAACACATCATCGTTAAATCAGAGCTACCATAAACTCACCTGTTGCGATTCCGGAGCCCCCCGGAAATTCCCCGGAGCCTCATCTCCCTATCAAATCAAATTTCATCCACGCACTTCAAACCCGCTACAGTTCACAAAATAAAAAAGACATTTGCAATCAATGTCCAAAATGCGAAACATTTACTAAACTGATTGCTTGTCATGGCCCACTTACATATTCAATCCGCAACTTCCGGTGATAGCAAACAAATGCCGATGGTGATAACAAGAGCGCGAAACAAGCGAATGGGGAGCAGGGGATGAACTGCCGGGCTCGCGGACTTGCGGGGCTTATATAGAAACAGGTGGCAGTGGCGGAGGGGAAGGTTGTTTTGGAGGGGCTCTGAGAACAGCTGGGGGTGATGGGTTTGATAGATAGTGGGGTATATTACCGTTGAGGGCACTAGAACGGTGTCGTCTGCACACATATTCTAGAAGAACCTTTTAACAATATTTTGAACTGTATATTTTAAATTATAAATAGTACAAAATACGAATTAAAGTTTCAATGAAAATTGAAGCCTATTTACACATTTTTGAATATATTATTTATCGAAATATGTTAAAAAACATGATAGGTTTTTAAGACTGTTTTGCGTTTTAAGTATTTCAGGGTTCGAATCTCACTGTAACAGTATTTTTTATTTTTTTATATTAATTATAAAATGTATATGTACTCAATAGTTATAATAAAATTTATGTGGCCAATACATAACTTCCATTCTGTATAAAAAAAACTTAATTAAAATAATAATAATATTGCTTCTATAACACTACGCATTCCACAACTAAAAATTTTAATGGAATAACTATCATTCCATAAGCTGCGTATGGAATAAATTTGACAAATCAGAGCCGCATATTAGCGCGATATATGAAGTATTTTGATTTAGTTACTATGGTTATGTCTGTTTGTTTTAATTTTATTTATTTGCGTTTGACGTTTTCAACAGTTTTGAATTTGTATTTTTGTATAATTTCCAAAATCTTGTATATTCTACATGTAACGAAATGGCATATTCCACACTCTCAACTTTTTGCTCGTGTGGAATATGTGTCATTCCATTACTTGTTGTAGAATATACTATTATTCAACACTTCTCAATAAATGCTCTATAACTGTGGCGATTTTAAACAAGGAAAGTAATAGATTACCCACTAGTGGGTATAGTTTTGAGAAAAGTCACTAATGAGTAATTTCTTATTTATAACAATAATAATAACACAACACAATACCTTGGTAACTACTTCGATTCACATTTTAATTTAGAAAATTTAAAGCATATGTAACTGCCAAATAATATTTCTTTAATACATTTTGCATTTATTAAGAGATGTTGGATAAAACGTTATACTTCATACGTGAGCAAAGTGGAATTACCTACATGATAAAATTATTACACTCAGTCTTCGGCTTCGTATGCTAAAATTTCTCTCGTGGGTAATTCCTTACTTTGCAAACTTGTAAAGTAAATAACTATTAAACAGTACAAAATATAGAAAACAGTTTTAAATAAAAATTATAGTCAATATTATTCTACATTGTTTTGAATATAACAAAATTTACCCTAAATCAATTATTTACTGAGATATGTTAAAAAAAACCTGATAGGTTTCCAAGACTTGCAGGTTAAATAAAGAGATATGACATCCAAGGGTAAGGGTTCGAATCTCAGATTTAAAATATTTTTTATTTTTTTCCTTAAATAAAATATACATTTGTATTTAATTGTTATAAAAATAATTGATGTGGATAATACATAACTTCCCGATTGCATACAAAACTCAATTAAAATAATAATATTGTTTAAACAGTACAAAATATAGAAAAAAGTGTTGTCTGCTTAAAAAGTTGATATGAAAATACAAAGTAATTAAAATATAATGATTTTGAAATATTGGATGGTACCACGAGCTGTGTTTTTGGGTATTTTAAGAGAAGATTTTTAGTGCTGGTTTTAGTGCTGTACAATGTTCTATAATTATTTTATAAAAAATTGCTTCGTTTAAAAGTTACAGAGAAATATATTATCTACCACTTTTATTTAAAGTATTTGTTTATAAAATAATATTACAATTTAGAACACGGTACAGCGCTAAAACCGAGGTTAAAACACTTCTCTTAAAACACCCAAAAACAGAGCACGTGGAAAAAATTAAATAATTCATTCTGAATGTAAAATGATTTAAAAATAATTGAACAATAAACTGTTAAATTTTATTTATCACTTTTGGACGAGATTGTGCAACATATTTTTACATAGCAAATGCTCTACAAACAAACAAACAAAATATTAGAAAAAAAGCAGTGACCTTACAACGTATATTTGTCTCAGGTTAGGATAGGTTAGCGTTCCAGTATTATTACATTTCAGTGATTATATACTCGTATTTTGTGGACCTCTAAATTCGTTTTGACCTCTTATTAAGGTATGGGTCTCACAAATTAGGAAAAAAATTCACCGTAATACTTGATAGAACACACAAACAGTATATTCAATTTATTTCGAATATGAAAACAGTTACGAAAAAAAGTTTCAAGTAAAAGATGTTATTAATAATATTTGAAATAAAAAACGTTATTTACAATTTTCTTGTATCTGCTTCCAATTTTGAGATAAACTGAAACATATTATTGGCACTCGATTTAACCATTTTGTGTCTACGCTGCTGTGTTTCTTTCGTGGCATGGACCATGCGCAAAGCTTTGGCGGGTAGAAAGCTCACAAGTTTTTTACTTTTTGTGGGATGTTCCCAGCTTTAAGCTTTTAGACTTGAACCATTCTTATGCACGACCGGTTCGCAGTACGTCAAACATAATTGAAAGGAAATGTAATGAATTCTTTGGGTAATTTGTACATTGTACTGTAGGAAATGAACGACTTCTGCCTTTTAAGTTTAAAATAAATATTGAAACAGTAGAACACTTTTAATAAATGTAACAAGAAAAATAGAAAAATTTGAAATTTCCAGGGTTCTAACTAAAAAACTAAGCGAGATATCGGATATCATAAATCGGTCACCAGTTTTGAAAGCTGCATGCTTTAATTAACATATAAATTTTCAGCGATTTTTTAAAAATTTTTTTCTCGATATTTTGTTCAAAACGCCTCCTCCAATCTTTTTCAGAGCCGATATCTCAACAATAAATCGAGATACGATTCTGAAACTATCACCGTTGTATTCAGCTCAACGAAATACATAAGTGTTGAAAATTTCATTGAAATTGCTCAATGGAAATAAGTGTAAGAGTAAAAAGTCTGAAAATATCCCAAAATTTGAAAAACGTCAAGGGGTAGGACTTAAAATTCTGTCAAAAATTTTCACCTCGTTGAATTTAAATTTAAATACCCTATCACCTTATTTTTGACCTAAAACTTCCAAAAAATTTATAAACAGCGATTTCTATGCCATATTATTTTAAATATAAGAGATTTTATATGACAAGAAATCAGAAAAAATTACCAGAATATATTTGAGAGCCAATATTTCCAAAACAAAACAAAATATTTAAAATCTGTTTTGATGAGCGTATTCAGCACACTTTATTTATATAGTGTGAATAGTTTTATGACGGTATCTTTAAAAATACAAATTTTATGACTGGTCAAACATGACGAAAAAATATCTAAAATATTCAAATATCGTCCAACTTTAGCGACCTGTATCTTTTTAACTAAACAAGATATTTTAAATCGATTTTAAAGCATGGGTACCTCATACAAATGAGTCTATTATAAGCTAAATTACTATTTTGTTTTCCAAGTTTTAATTCAAATTTTGCCCCACTTTCCGTAAACCCCAAATATTGATTTCTATCCAGCTTGCATTTAGTTTCTCCATTCGGCGGCAGATGTCTGGTATGAAATTCTTATCAAATTCTGCTTGTTCAACTTTGATAAACTTGTACACTAAATACCAGGGGACATAAGTAGTAGTATACAGCATAATATGTACTGTAATATTATGGATAGAGTGCTTGTCTCCTAAGTGAGCGATCGCGGCTTCAAACCTTGTTCACTGCATCTATAGATATAATTTTAATATTTATTGTTTAATAATTACTTTTGACACATACAAGTCTAGAATTATATCATTCGGCGCAATTAAGACTTTTAGAATAAGTTAAAAAAATTGTTCTGATTTTATAAAGGACAAATTGTTATACTCAATTTATTTGTAACTAAAATCCTGGTATTTTTAAGAAAATTTTAAGGAAAATAGCAACTGAAATAACAACAAATTAACAAAAATCACTAACATAACGATTTCATTTGCACCAAAGTTATTGGCTGGTACCACGAACACTGCTTTTGAATCTGATGACAACAAAAAATAGAAATATATTTCAAATAAATACAGGGTGTTTCATAACTTCAGGTACATACGTTAATGGTATATGTTATTTGATATGCTGATTACGAATGAAAAAGAATTTTTTTTTAAATCGCAAAATTATTTTCCATATTTCCCAGTCCAAAATTTTTCGTTGTCACTGTCACTGGGTGGATAATTATGTTAATAATTATCGTTTCATTAAAAATAATTAAATTTTGTTTGTTTATTTTACTAGTATTATGTAATTTAAATTGTTGATTACCTACTTCATTGTTTGTGTTTAATAGGAAAGCGAATCCAGTGCAGTACTGCAAAAAATGTTTTAGGTAAAAAATCCTTAATTTTTCGAATTAAAAAAAAATTCTTTTAGATCAGCATAACAAACAACATATACCATTAACTTCATAAAATTATCACACTCAGCCTTCGGCTTCGTGTGCTAATTTCTCTCGTGGGTAATTCCTTACTTTGCCCACTTGTAAAGTAAATAACTATTATCCAATACCTCTCAATAAATGCTCTATAACTATGGCGATTTTTAGGGTCCGTGAAGTTAGCACCAAAGGGTGAGGCACTAATTATGAAACATATACCAGTGTTTAGTGCCTGATTAGTGCCCTTTAGTGCTCTTAATAATTTTATCAATTGTTTATAATTATGGAGTTATTAACAATTTTTTTATTTTGGTGCTAAGTTCACGCTAGCACCAAAAGTATGATATTTTTAAAAACTTTTTTCATATAACTTTAGTGCCTCATTAGTGCCCATTAGTGCCCTAAAAATAATTTGTAGATTGTTTAAAATAACAGAATTATTGATGTTCTTTTCCTTTTAGTGCTAACTTCACGCTAGCACCACAAGTTTATATTTTTAAAAATATTAATAAACATTCCTTTAGTGCCTGATTGGTGCCCATTGGTGCCCTAAAATTTTTTTCTTAATTGTTTATATTTACCAATTTATAAACGCTCAAATATTCAAAATAATTTGAATTATTATTTTGTTTTCCGTCAACTTCCACCAAAATACGCATTGTGTACTTTTGATTCCTATCCTGTTATACAAGTTATTTAAAAAATTAGGCTTATCAAATCAGGTCAAAGATTATCAGTAGCCTCTAATAGTAAATAGTAAACAGTTTGAATTAGTAAACATCGTCCATTTGCAGCAAGAAGTAACAATGCATAGGTCCAAATTTGTTAACATTTTGTTTTTACTACAGGTATTATAGTGTATTTTAATTATTGTTTTTTGTTATTTTTAATATAAAATATTGTTTTAGATTGTAGTAATATTATGTACGGCTCGCTATATAAGCGATGTGGCCCAAAATTATGAAGAAATCATCCTCAAAATGAAGGAACAAGTAAAGAATTTTACAACGTATACTTACAAAAATTGTTCTGATCAAGTTATGTATGTTTTAAACAACAATTCATTAGAGATTACAAACACCAAAGAATATCTTCGAGAAATGCATTCAGGAAAGGAAAAAGTATTAGCCGAATCTGGTCTTGGGTTCTTCCCTCAAATGATTAAAGAATGCCAAGATGATTTCGAGAAGGACAGCAAAGATCTTTCCAAGACCATTTCGGATAGTGAAGATGTCTGTTTGATATTTATTTCAAATGTTTTTACTCTTGTCGAAAATGCTGACTTGTACCAAAACATTTCTGACTTGCTAATAGAAATAGAGTCAATAAAGGTTAATTGTACTAATACTACGTCTACTTCTGAGGCTGAAGATTGTTTTAATAAAGAAATATATTCTAATGCTCAACCGAGAATTCGAGAAGTTCGTAAAGAAATGCAGTGGTTTTTACAAGCAGTTGATAGAAAGGTAAAGCAGATGACTGATACACTACATAGATGTTATACCACTATAAGGAATGAAGTGTTAAATAAGAAGGTTAGAAGAGGTATCAGAAACTTTCAGAGATGTGTGCAGAAGAAAAACATGAATCAAGATGGATAACAAGATTATTGAAATTCTGATTTGTAATTATATTCTGTAATAAGTAAATAATAGTTATTTATGTATCAAGGCACTGAAGTATAACTTTTTACCCCGAATATTTATTTGCTGAGGCGCGTAGGGCCGAGGAAAATAAACCATGTGAGTGATAAAAAGGAACTTCAGTGCTGCGGTACATTTGAGCTATTATTTGAAATTTAAAATTAGAGAAAACTGTAAAAAAATATTATATAGGTTAAGTTTATACATCTTTCAGTTGTCATTTAAAACTGACACTCAGTGTTGCCAACCTAGAACATTGCAGATATCGTAAATAACACTAAAAATGTTGTGTTTTGTCCTCAATTTCTTTATCGGAATTATTAGTTAATTCTTCTTGCACATATTGTTTCATTTTACGTATAAATTTACTACAATACGTCAGATATATACCAAAATTATCCGACTTGTACAATTATTTTTTACGGTTGCCAACACTGCGTTGCTCAAAATCGTCGTATAATGGGTTATTTCAATCACGATTTCTGAGCTTTTGATGACGATTTTTGAGCACTTTAGTGCCGATTTCAAATAATAGTTATATATATATGGAGGCACTGATGTTCAATTTTTATCACGAATATGGAGTTGCTAAGGCCCGTAGGCCGAGGAAAATAAACCATGTGAGTGATAAAAAGGAACTTTAGTGCCGAGGTACGTATTAAGTTTTATTTGAAATCTAAAATTCGAAAAAACTAAAAAAAAATACAATATAAGTTAAGTTTATACATCTGTCAGTTGTCAATTGAAACTGACAGTTTGTGTTGCCAACCTCGAAAAGTGAAGTTATCGTAAATAACACTAAAATTATGTGTTTTGTCCTCAATTTCGTCATCGGAATTAATTAGTTAATTCTTCTTGCAAATTTTGTTTCATGTTACGTCCAAATTTAGTATAGTACGTCAATGTATCTGCCAAAATTATCATAATTGTACAATAATTATTTAACGGTTGCCAACAATGGGTTGCTCAAAATCGTCGTATAATGGGTTAATTTAGTGATGATTTTTGAGCTTTTAATGACGATTTTTTAGCACTTTAGTGCCGATTTCAAATAAAACATATTATTTTGATCATTGGGAGGTTTGTATTTTAAAATTTATTATTAATTTTATAAATTATTAGCCCTCACCCATAGAACTAATAAAATGTATGGAAGGAGTATAGACAAAGATAGTCTGCAACCAGCACAGTGTGAGAGAGATAGAGAGATGAAAATGACGTGATGGGTGGCAAGATGACCAGAACTTGGTTTGACTTTTGACGTGTGAGTAGAATACTGTTTTGATAGACTTTTGTGCGAGCTCTTGTCCCTAATTTATAATTTGGTTAATTATTTATGTCATTTAAATATATCAAATATGGTAAAATCATGTGTATATAATTGTAAAAAAAACGAGCTACAAAAGACGGTTTCATTTGATAGGTAAATATGTCACTTTTAGGTTAGAACGCTGTATATATACATATTTATTACAGTTTTCCGAAAAATGTGGAATTAAGCAATAAATGGATATTAACTATAGAACGAGAAAATTTTCAACCTAATGAAACTACATGAATTTGTGGGAAACATTTTCTTGGTTTATACATACAGCAGTTTAATGCCAATATAAGAGAGAGATAGTAATATCTAAAATACGCAGTGGGAGAAGAACAGCACATTTGTACCACGTGACGGGTGGCATGAAAATGTGCTGTTCTTCTCCCAGAATAGATATGACTATCTCTCTCTTATGTTGCTTACAAATTACTGTATTAAAAGCATAACCAACGCTCCATCCATATATATTATTAAATCTAGGGTTTAAATTAATGTATCAATTACTTTTGTAGCATGTCTGTAAGAATAAAAAAACATTGTCTAAACTTTGGGTAAATCTACAAAATAAATTGTCCCTTGTCTGCCTCAACTTCATTAACGAAAATTCATCTACCTGATAATACGTATAATAAACTAATTTTCTGGCCGCCTTTAAAGCGATCCCAGAGCCTCTGCCGACCGTGTCAAGTACTTATAATCCGGAACTATAATTAAAAGCGACTGCACAGTTAAAAACAGCGCTGTTAAACGAATTACTTATCTACGGATATTATCAGTCGCTCTGCATAGACTGATGGAACTACGTTTGTAGAGTGCTAAAGACGGATATTAGAAGGGTTTTGTGCAGTGATGAATTGTGCGAAAGGAATATTTAATTATTTGAAAGCAAAAACACAGTTGCGTATTTCGAATAATTTGTATTATGCGGCTATTCGGTTGTTTATTACGATTTAATATTGATAATTTAACACCAATATAAAGTAAGTCATAAAGAAAAAATCTGGTGTAGGCACAAAACTACTTTTTTATACATAAAACCAACTGAATACGTATGACTTGTTCCTTGTGTATAACTATTTTGACAATTATTTGTCGTATAGATATTATATCTGTTTAATTTTGCGTTCTCAACTATATTTAAAATATTAGTTAATATCTACTCTTTAATACATTCTAACTAATAATACAAATATTGCTTTTATAATATTTCAAAAGACACATATTTTTGACACTTCACAATTATTTGACACAGATTAAAAATGTTTTAGATTTTATTCCAAAGATTATAGAAATATATTATTAAAAATATAATTTTATTTGAAATCGGTACTAAAATGCTCAAAATTCGTCATTAAAAGCTCAGAAATCGTCACTAAAGTAATCCATTATACGACTATTTTGAGAAACCCAGTGTTGGCAACCGTTAAAAAATTATTGTACAATTAGGATAATTTGGACGTAACATGAAACAAAATTTGCAAGAAGAATTAACTAATTTCGATGACGAAATTGAGGACAAAACAGATAATTTTGAGTGTTTTTTACGATAACTTCACTTCTCGAGGTTGGCAACACTGACTGTCAGTTTCAATTGACAACTGACAGATGTATAAACTTAACCTGTATTGTAATTTTTTCACAGTGTTTTCGAATTTTAGATTTAAAATAAAACTTAATATGTACCTCGGCACTGAAGTTCCTTTTTATCACTCACATGTTTTATTTTCCTCGGCTCTACGGGCCTCGGCAACTAAATTCTATATTCGTGATAAAAAATTGAACTTCAGTGTCTTGATACATAAATAACTATCTAACACCTCTCAATAAATGCTCTATAACTATGGCGATTTTAAACAATGAAAGTAACAGATTACTCACTAGTCGGTATAATTTTGAGAAAAGCCGCTAGTGAGTATTTTATTATTTATTACAATAATAATAACACAACACCTTGGTAACCACTTCGATTGACATTTTAATTTAAAAATTTAAAGCATATGTCACTGTCAAATAATATTTCTTTTATTTTGGAATTTATTAAGAGATGTAGGATAAAACTTTAAACTTCACACGTGGGCAAAGTGGAAATACCCACTCGATAAAATTATCACACTCAGTCTTCGGCTTCGTGTGCTAAAACTTCTCTCGTGGGTAATTCCTTACTTTGAGCACTTGTAAAGTAAATAACTATTGTTCTTTTCAAAATTAGAAGCAAGTACAAGAAAAGTGCAAATAACATTTTATGTTGGTTCAAATGAAAGATGTTGGCAAAAATATTTGGAATATTTAAATGTTATTTGCACTTTTCTTGCACGTGCTTCTAATTTTGAGAAAAACTAAATTATATATCTAAGAATGTATTTCAATAATCTTGGCTACAATGGGAACAAAAACTAAAACATTTTTAACGTGTATATGTCAAATAAAAATTTATTGTATATTCGTTGGTTGAAATCGTATTTTAATATTTCATATATTTTTTGAGGTATATTGGTTAATGTCGTGTCTTATATATGAAAAGTGGGTGTAATGGGCGTATGGACGAATTGACGATGTATGAGGCAGCACTACACAAAATTCTTGTCACTAAAACAGCACTTAGCGTGATTGAAATGTAAAGTTTCATCCAGGCGTCTTCCTTACGTGTCTTTTTGCTGTATAAGGTATATCGATTGAATATCTTAGATTTCGATTAAAACTGTGTTCATTTGCTTAAGCGATTGTCCAATAAAAATTACCACTAAACAAATTATTTTACACTAAAAATACAATAAAGAATGACTCACCCACGGCTCTGAAGTTGCGAATTTCGATAAATGATGACCCCTGAAACAGAAAAACAAATTAATGTTGTTGTTTAGAATTTATGATATTTGTGACGAAAAATATCGGGGTTATTTCAAAATGCGTACATTTTAAATCAATATTGTTTACAATTTTTTGTACTGCATGTGACATTTTTACAGCGAATTGTGGTTGCGAATATTGTGACAACTGAAAACATCAGAGGGTGAAGAAGAATTGCAGATTAATTTACGCTAAAATTGAAACAGATTTTTGGAATTTAACAAAGGTATTATTATGATAGAAAAACGAATATTTATAAATAAATTTTTGTGTACACATCATCAGCCTTCATAAAAATTTGGTACCATGAAATGTTTGTTGAACAGAGCTACCAACATTTGAAACGAAGAGAAGTATTGAAGAAGAAAAGAACAACTTTGAATCAGAAGGAAATAATACACGTTTGTTTGCTTTTCTGCTACGTCAAAAATATTACAGACAAAATTGTAAGAATACTGTCATGTAATAACATCTATTGCTGCACATATCAAATATTTTATATTTTTTCAGTTCAGTAATTTTTTAGAAACCGTAACTCCAGAGATCCACATACACACACATCGTCTAACTTTAAAATCACATTCTAAGGACCCTAAGACATATTTATCTACTGAAAACCCACTACTGTATTTTTAGCATGATTCCTATACTTCCCTTCCCTTAACTTTAACTGTAACTATGGTAATTATTCGTACCGTAGGTATACTGATAAAAAACTAACTAAGCAGAATAATACAGTGTGTTATAAATCATAAATTGCTGTTACTTAGTTTCTGTTTCTATTTACTTGTTCGTATAATTTACTTGTTTTCTTTATGAAGAATTACGTACAGTTATTGCAAACATTCATTCTTACATAAAAACATCGTAACATCACGCTATATCCCACTCAGTGGGGCAGCACGAACTCAGAAACACAGTCAACCAACAATCAATCTTCTCCAAACATTCCTATCCTGATACAACACTTTCGCCTCGTCCACATTCATAGTGCGATTCATACATGCTCGTCTATTCTTCACACTCGGAATCAATCGTTCACGCAACAAACCTTCAAACATACACAACCATTTATTCCCCGGACGTTCACGCAATGTCACCCACATATATTAGTTTCATCAACCTTTCAATCTACATTTGTTCAAGATGTCCAAAGCACTACCACTTTCTTAACAGCATTCTTCTCAGTCAAACACTCACCATACACCAATGTATTCAGGACACGATCATTCTCCTCTCAAATACCTCATTTCCACAGCAGCTGTTCGTCGTTCATGCTTCTTTATCCGTACCCAACATTCAGAACCATACATCAATGTAGGTACTAACACACCATTATAAACACTCAATCGAGCATCTCAAGATACATTCACGTTTCGAGCAAATGTACCCAGATCACCCAATACCTCGTATTTCTTGACTCACTATAAATTTTGTTCTAAAAGAAACTAAATGAAAGTGATAATTTGTATTGAAATATTAATTACCAGATTAGAACCTTCGTTCTCCGCATTATTTCAGGCGCTCTGCTAAAAGGTTTGTTTTAAAAAGCTTTAATTAAGCCCCCGTAATCCTTTTCTTCTTTAAAGTCGTTTGCGCCCACGTGCACAAGTGCTGAAATTAGGCCATAAACATTTTTCAAAATATAACAAATACAATTGAATTTACGTTGAAAATTTAATGAAGATTAATGACACATTGCAATACGAAGATATTTCGTCATTTAATATGAAACACCAAGTTAATTGTTCCAATTGATTTAGTGAAAAATGTTTTTTTTACGACTGTTGAATAATGCGTTGATTTTTAGTGCGTTTTTAAGTAAAAGATGATACACTTTACCTAATGGGGGCGTTGCCTAAATCGACTAATATGAACAACTGTCAAGTCATTACCCACTCATCTGTCAAGTCTTTAATCATTCATCTGGCATTTTTAAGTATGACAATATTTGGTGCAAATATTAAGCAAACACAATTTTATAATGTGTAATTAAATTTTTTTTCTCATGGCACAATGAAACGTATAATAATTTGACGTTTATAAAATTTTTCTTTAGCGTTCCTAGCGGAAGAAAAATTCAAATTATGACACGTGGATACGAAATCTGTATAACGATGATATTTTGTAATTTTTTGTATTTAAATCTATATAAAAAAGTGCAATTTTTGGCTGTACAATCGTAGAAACAGTATTTTATTCGCATGTAATAGATTTTATTTAAAATCGACACAAAAGTGCTCAAAAATCGTCATTAAAAGCTCGGAAATCG
This sequence comes from Poecilus cupreus, assembly GCA_963942605.1. NCBI lineage: Eukaryota > Metazoa > Arthropoda > Insecta > Coleoptera > Carabidae > Poecilus > Poecilus cupreus. The sequence continues at coordinate 15,775,312 of OZ012728.1, forward strand.
TCACTGAAGTAACCCATTATACGACGATTTTGAGCAACCCAGTGTTGGCAATCGTTAAAAAATTATTGTACAATTAGGATAATTTGGGTAGATTTATTAACGTACTATAGTAAATTTGGACGTAACATGAAACAAAATTTGCAAGAAGAATTAACTAATTAATTCCGATGACGAAATTGAGGACAAAACACATAATTTTGAGTGTTATTTACGATAATTTCACTTCTCGAGGTTGGCAACACTTACTGTCAGTTTCAGTTGACAACTGATAGATGTATAAACAACCTATATTGTATTTTTTTTACAGTTTTTTCGAATTTTTGATTTCAAATAATACTTAATATGTACCTCGGCACTGAAGTTCCTTTTTATTACTCACATGGTTTATTTTCCTCGGCCCTACGGGTCTCGGCAACTAAATTCCATATTCGTGATAAAAAATGGAACTTCAGTGCCTTGATACATAAATAACTATTTTGTACTGCTGTATGAATATATCTCCATTATTTATATTTTTTCGATGAATATAGTATTCATAATTCTTGACCAATCTTAGAGCCAGAAATTCATAATTCACGGCTATTTTAAAGCCGTGATGTGGATAACCAAGCAATAGCCGTCTGACAGTTGATATGTAGTCAGTTTTTATTAAGTATTTATATGTTGACGTTTTTAACCTGTATTTTCAACGTATTTTGATCATTTTCAAAAGTGATTTCCATAGTAGAAAAAGTACCTATACTATTATATTCGTGGTTATGGTCATTATTCACTCGGATGCTTTTCATAACTCTTCTTCTTCGTGAATATTGACTATCATAATCCCTTCATATAATAATATACTAATTTTCTACGACCATTTATAAATCTGCTCATTGTATGTTTGTTGTTGCTAGGGATATGAGGTACATTTCAAGCATCATGAGAAATGAATTTGTTTTGTGAGTATTTCAATACAGGTCAGCTCATTTTAGTAAAGGTGCCATTGTTAGGATACTTATTTATAATTGTCAAATATTGGAATGGTGAAAGTGGACAAATTTTTATTAAAATTAAATTAATTTGGAAATAATATCGTGGTCGTAGACAAAGTATAGTGTACAACTCGCATGGAAAGTCTATTTCGTACTCGTAAGATTTGCAGCATTCGCCTTTGGCTCATGCTACAAATTTTCACACTAGTAGGAAATGAGTACCATTTCATGCTCGTTGTACAATATGCTATATTATTACTACACGCTTGTTGAACAATACACTATAAATGAAACTTGTAGATAAATAATTGTCTAAAACTTTTATTTGAAACATTTTTTATTTCCGCACAGAACAACTACTGTTTCTAAGGTTTATTCAAGCCCCAGTTAATTTGAATGTTTGTTTTGCTTAATTAACAACACGTACACTAAAGCAATTAATATTCACTAATAGAAGCCTTTTCGAGTTCTCTTTTTATACAAATATTTCCATTTATTAATGAGTGAAACTTCAAACGACATTGGCCTAATTATGAAACAATTCACTCCATTAAAGCTTGAAGAAAATTTTCGGGATATTTTTATATTTTAATTAAGGCGCAGATTAGATTTCCTTGTCGCCCGAAGCATCTAAAGACAAACCCAAGGACGAGTTGGTTTTAAAAAGTCGTGGTGAAGGAAGAGGGTACTGAAGAATCGGAAATAATTCTGGGAAATGACGGCAGAGCGGATGTATGCTCTGGTTGTGACACATTGAGATTGCTTTACAATTAGACGGGAAGCACTTCTTAAACCAGTAGTTTTATTGTTTTAGATATAACTAAAAGCACGATCTATATTGTTATAATCCTACAGACTCAGTATATCTCCAGATAAACTCTTATAACTACAATAGAATTATTTGTGGAGACGAATTTCTTATACACCTTTGACAATACCGGGTGTAGAATTAAAACATAATATAAAGGGATTTAAATTCTATTTTACGGGCAACGGATTGGCAGGTAGTGTAAAAGCCGGATCACTCGATAACGCAAGTTAAGCAATGCTGCCCGCGGTTAGTAGTTGGATGGGTGACCGCTTTGCGAAAACCCATACCAGCGTGCCGTTGTCACACCACCGAAAACAAGGTTCCGAGGCGGTATATAACCTCAGCAGTTGAGACCGCTTAATAAAAAAAATTCTATTTATTTTTTAAATTTTGCTGTGTGTTTTCACCTCTTCATTATATAACAAAAGTATAAATACACTTGAGGAATAAAAAAGAAGCACTTGAAAATGCACAAAAGTGGCTAAATTTCAGAGTGCCATAACTCGGTTGTATTTAGTTGAAATTAGAGGATTATTTGAGTTTTAGAAACTTTGAAATATTCTCTTCAATGTTATGCTAGTCAATATGATTCCACCACCTCCCACTGCCATATATAAAAAAATGTCCAACTTTGACAGCTCGTACGGAGTGCCAAAAAATCGTAGACTCAATTGGCAAACAAGGCAATAAAGTTCAAACATTTTCCTTTAAGGTCAAACATACGCGTCGAAAGAACGAATCCTTTATTTTTTTAAAATCTGTATTCTTTATTTATATTCATGTTCTTTATGGTCCAATACCCTCCATCCGTCAAAATTTCATGGATTTTTTTACAGTGACTTGTACATTGCAGAGTCAGATGAAGTACAAATTTTTGTGGGTTCGTTCATTCCCATGAATTTTGTTTTGCAAATTCAAATTTAAATAAATATTTTCTTACAATTATTCTTATCGAAAAACAAAACAATTATTACAGTAAGGTCTTCGAACATTCTAGTATTTATATATGTGGATGAAAAGGATAGATAAAACATTAAACTATAAAAAAATATTCGTTGAAGTCTAGTTGGTCAAAAATTCAGAACTTTGATACTGTGTCTCTCATTCCCATGAACGACTACAGTAATGAAAATAATTCGTATATTTGTAAATATGATCATTTATAACATACTAAGTTTATTTTCAATTTGAATTTACAGTTTTTGAGAAACAAATAAAAATATACCAAAAAACACACTTTTTGGTATATTTTTATTTGTTTCTCAAAAACTGTAAATTCAAATGTAAATTAATTTTAGTATGTTATAGACGATTATATTTATAAATATACACATTATTTGCATTACTGTAGTCGTTCATGGGAATGTGTGGCATATATTTGACTACTTTGAAAATTATGTTCATGTATAATATGTAAACAAAATTAGCTTTTTAAAATTTATTACAAAACTTTGGACTTTTATTTACAAACGTAGGTATAAAACATTATATGTTTCATTTATTATAATAATGATACATTGTTTCAAAAAAGTCATGTTCATCTTGCGCTATCTTCAGCCCGTATTGGCCCGGATGGTTCATCCTAAGTTTTTCAAGTTTCGAGTACCTACGACAAGTTGGCGCAAAATTGTGAATTTAAAAAAAATTTTCCAGTCACGTTTTGAAAACGAAGACGTTTTAGAAAACTTTTGTAAACGCGATAAATGGACAATCAATACGTAAAAAGTATTGCTCAAGGCTAATGCACCCAGATTATATGATTTTGGTGCGAAACAATTTAAGTTACGGCAAAAAAAATGCAAATTACACTTTTTCACTTTCTTATACAAAGTATAAGGAAGTATTGGAATCACGAAAAAAATCGCTGACGATATTATTGCGGAAATACATATTTAGACGTCCACTGAATCCGTTAAGACCAATTTCTCAATGATGTCTGTGTGTGAGGATGGATGGATGGATGTCCGTGTACGCAATATCTCATGAATTAGACAAGATTTTGTTTGCTTCTTTTCACAAAACTAAATTATATGTTAAATAAATTAATTTTAGTTGCTATGGGAACAAATAAATAACTGAAACTGTAATTATTAATCATTCAATACAGATTCACATACCTATAACAAAATTTGAAACTCACAGAATATCCTCACCTAAATTTGTAATATTTTTTTATTACATTTCTTTATAATATAAGCGCTAAGAAACCCATTGTAGCAAAGCGCATCGTCAGATCTCTAATATTTTTCGAGATACGTCTCTTTTTGGTATTTTTCGAAGTGCAAATTTAAGGGCCTGTAATTCAAAAACTACACGAGATATCTAAAAATTCTCTTCAGATAAACGTTTCTGGTGCCTTATATAACAAATTAGCAAATTTTTAAAATTATGATTTTTTTTGTATTTTTGTTCAAAATTTCGATCGCCGATAACTCGCCAAATATTAAAGATACAGATTTGCAGTGTTCACCAATCGATTCAGCTCGTCGAAATACATAAGTATGCAAAGTTTCATAAAAATGGCTTTACGGGATGCAAAGTTAGAGCAAAAAGCCTGAAAATGGCGTTTTTTGCCCAAATAGTCAATAGGTACCCCTTGACGTTTGGGCTGAATTTAGCCATTTTCAGACTTTTTGCTCAAACATTTCAACCGGTTGTCCGAATTTTCTGAAATTTTCAGGGTTTATGTAATTCGTTGTGCTGAATCGATTGGTGAACACTGCAAGTCTGTATCTTTCATATTTGTCGAGATATCTTCAATCGACATTTTGAAAAAAAAATAAAAAAATTTCAAAATTTTCAAAATTTACTAATTTATTATAAATGGCACGAAGAACACGAAACTGGAGATATTTTTTGATATCTTGTATAGTTTTCGAGTTACAGCCCCTCAAAGTTGCTCTTCGGAAAATATAAAAAATCGTCATATCTCGAAAAATATTAGTGATATGACGATGCGCTCTGCTGCAATGGGTTTTCTGGCGCGAATATTATAAAGAAATGGAATAAAAAAAAAATTACAATTTTAAGTCATAATTGGGGAATTTTCCGTATTTTAAAAAATATTGCAAATCGCCATATTTGGATAAATATAAGACATATATATATACTACAGCAATGAGTTTATTCATGTTTAAATTATACATAAGTAATAAATTTCAAGTTAAGTTTGGAGGAGTATTAAATTTATTTTCTAGTAAACAATTTACTAGTACTAACCTTTTGATTCTTATTATACGTTTCTTTCTTAATATAAATAATTTTCTGAGTTTAAATAATTAATCTGCCTAACCCATTAATGCCCAGAATCTGTAATTACGTATAAAATATTTTATTTTCAAAAATAGAATCAGATGTGAAAAAACTTTCAAATGAGAGATGTTAGCAAGAATATTTGGAATATAAAATGTTATTTGCAATTTTTGTGTACTTGCTTCAAATTTTGGGAAAAACTAAATTATGTATTTAGTTATACATTTCAGTAATCTTAGTTACACTGGGAACAAAAACTATAATATTTTAACATCTATGTGTCAAATAATTATGGTGTCAAAAATATGAGTCGTTTTAAATATTATAAAAGCAATATTTGTATTATTAGTTAGAAAGTTTTAAAGACTAGATTTTAATTAATAATTTTAAATTAAATCTTAGCTGAGAACGTAAAATTAAACAGGAACAAGTCATACATATTCAGTTGGTTTTATTTATATAAGAAAGTAGAGTGCTGCCCACACCAGATTTTAGTTTGTTGACATGCTCCTGCTGTTAAATTATTTTTCCTACAAGAATTCATCTTCAAAATGTTGAATTATAATAAAATTTCACAGAACTTGAATCAAAAGTCGTTTCATTTTGCTGTACTGTGCAGGGTAGTAAACGAATAAATACAAAATCATGATCCTCCTGATGGGATAAGTGAATTTCGTTGCATTTTTCTGATTGGTTCCCCAGGGAAAAAGATCGGGATTTAATTTAAATTCCATCACGTTTCCCATCATAATTGAAGTCTTTTTTAATTTCTTTATGAATTGATTAAATAAACAAGTTGATGAAAGTTTTCTTTGAGGTTATACAAGTTCGTTGTTTTCTTTTTTAAATAAATTAAAACTTCCGGAATTAATATTCAAGAGCAGTATTTTTAAACGAATATAAATTATTTAGAATGAAATATAGGAGTTTGTTTTACAGAAGATCGATTGCATTTTCTTGGCGGCGAGAAGTTGGAAAGTTAGAGTGTTTACGTTTGAAAATTGAGGAGAAAGGCGTCATGCTAATATAAATTAACGCGGACCATTTCAACTGCCTCTGTTTTGCTCACTGTTTTCGTGGACACGAAATTAATTAAATCGCGGAACAATGAGCTGACACTATACGTCATTAGAATCCAGTCAAAAACCAAATTAATCTAAAGTTGGACGAAATTATTTTAATTGATACAGTTGTTTCTACAATATACCACAAGTATTATACATTTCATGACATTTTGAATTTTTGTGGAAATTGACCGCATACATGAAACAATGATTTACTTTTACCTCCCGTCATATCATATTAGGAAGGTATAGGATTCATGCTAAAAATTCGGTAGTGAGTTTACAGTGAATGAGCATATTTTAAGGTCCGTAGAATACGATTTTTATATAAATAAAACTACTGGAATTCAGTCAATGTTTATTCAATACTACCTCTAATGGTTTAGACGCCACATACGTCTTCATCAGGAGGTGGTATTAATAGAGACTAATACAAAACATGTTAATATGTAAATAAATAAATAAATAAATATGAACAAAACAACATGGATGAATCTCTTCGTCAGACAATAAATAAAACAATAAATACATAATAATAAATAAAATTAGTCAGATTAAAAAAGGCCCTTGAGTAAATTTTTTCTGTTGGGTGGAAAAGCAACGTTTTTATTTTTTATGGATCTCTGGAGTTACTGATTCTCAAAAACTAATAAACTGATAATTTTGAAATTTTATATATTATATCAACTGCTGTAATAGTATATTCTACAACAAGTAATGGAATGGCATATATTCCATGTGAGCAAAAAGTTTGTAGTCCGAGCCGAAGGCGAGGGCTACGGTTTGCGCGTGTGGGATATGCCATTCCGTTACATGTTGTAGACTATACTTTAACAAGATGTTGGAGATTATACAAAAAATACATATACAAAACTGTTGAAAAGGTCAAACTCAGATAAAAAAACATATGCAACCATAATTACTGAATCAAGATACTTCATATATCGCGGTTCTGATACGTCAAAAATATTCCATACGCGGCGTATGGAATGTTAGTGATTCCATAACAATTTTTAGTTGTAAAATGTGTACTTTCCAAAACAGTGTTATAGAAAAATGTTTGTAATCCATGATAACCACAATTTGACATTAAACAATTATGTAGTTGTTTTTCTTAAATTTTTTAAGCATTTCGTAAAAATAAGTGATTTAGAAAGTATTTAGTCGGATATATGAACATAAAAATTGTCATTTGGATAACTTGGTGCAAATTTAGTATGGAAGTAAATTTAACTGGAGTTTAATTTATTTTTTTTAATAATCTAGATATTATTTTGTGTCTTAATAAACCAAAGTACGATTTAAGTACCATCTTCAGTAAAAATTACTGCTGTATTAAATTATTTGAGTGAATTCTTCAGTTGCGTACAAATTGAGTAATTATTTAGTTAAATTGACAGAACTACATTATTGTTTTTTTCTCAGTGTAAGTTAGTTGCAATGATCTGAAATTTCCGAGCTGGTAGCTTTAGTTGAGTAGATGACATCAAAAAGTACTTGTAAATATTATTTTTTAAAACATATGAAGTACAGGAATGCGCATTTTGGTGGCAGTTGAGAGATATTCAAACAAATAACTTAATTTATTTTGAATATGGAAACAGATATGAAAAAATATTTCAAATAAAAGTTGTTGGCAATAATATTAGCAATAAAAATGTTATTTGATATTTTCTTGTATCTGCTTCCAGTTTCGAAAAAAAACTGTGAAAATTACAACGTAAAATTTTACCTTGTACAATTATCAAAGAACATACTAAAATGTATTAAAATACATATTATTTATAATATTCATGAGCTTTAAAACATCTTCTGGTTATTACATAAAATAAATCGTGGCTTAAAACGTGTTTTTTCATAAAGCAAACGAAAAGAAATGCCTGAAACATACAGTGTTATAAAAATCCATCAGATAATCAGTTTCTCGTTTTATTTTTAGAAGAACGGGTGACGCTATTTCGCTAATTACTAATTAGAATTCCTGCACTTCGTTTCTAGGAACTGCAACTAGATGAACGAGGCAGACATTTCAAATTGATTTTCATTATTTTGTACGACATAGATGCTCAAATCTCGAGTTTTAAATTACGGATTATTCAAATTTAATTCATTAGCGTTTCTGACAAAAAAAGCAAAATTGGCAATTGAAATACGAGAATTATTTTGTCAAACAAAAGCGTTATAATTTTGACGTTGTTGCTATTGCGTACAGAATATACAATTTTACAAAAACTGACTTCTTTTAGCAGATAGAAATATTTAAATAAACAAATCGGATTGTAAACAAATTAGAATATCGCAATACCAAGTTAAAGTCTAATGCCCAGTTGTACCAACGTTTGTTAAATTTTAAACTTGGTTTAAATAAATAAAAGCGTATCAAATTTCAGACATCAATGTCAATTACTCCAAATGACATATAACTTCGATTTGCTTTTGTTTATTTAAATCAAGTTTAAAATTAAAATGGGGTAAATAGCCCCGTGGTAACGCGTCGGACTGTGGATCGTGAGATCCTCAGTTCGAATCCCACTTCCGACAGTTGCCAATTTAAATTTACCCCTGTGGTTCCCCCTCCATTTACATCTTTGGGGACTATGTTTGACGGCTGGTAACCGCACTTCATACGCAAAAATATATCACTTACCAAGATCTGCGGAAGCAGAGTGCCACACCCATAATGGGTAAAAGGCGTGATGATATATTTATTTATTTATTTAAGTTTAAAATTTAACTAACGTTGGTGTAACCGGGCATAACAAACACAATGATAGAATAAAACTCTATAAAAATATTTTATATAATAAAATATCGGTCGGACATTAAACGTCGAACGCACCACGGGCGTTAAATGAACAATAATGCCTTTGGTCAATGTACTCACCTCACGCATTATTGTCTTTATAACGGCCCTTGATAAGTTAATTACTATCGCAACCTCCTATAGAAAACTTATTTCATTTATTTTTTTTTCTAACTACAAACAATATTTTTGTATATATCGTAAATGATTTTATAATGATTTGTAATAGTGCCTGCGTTGGCTTATGAGGATGATGTTGTTGTGTTGGGTGAAACTGAGGAGCAATTGAAAAGAATGATTGTGAGCATAAATGAAGTAGGGAAAGGTTTAAATCTGCTATTGAATATCGATAAATGTAAAATGTTGGTGTTTGAGAAAAATGATTTGGTGACTGATTATAATGTTTCAGTGAATGGTGTGAGACTGAAACAAGTGAATGAATTTGTATATTTGGGTAGTATGTTCTCGAGGGATGGACGTATTGACCGGGAGATTGAAAGGCGAGTGTCTGCAGGGTGCAAGGTATTGGGTGCTCCGGGTACATTTGCTTGAAACGTGAATGTATCTAGAGATGCTCGATTGAGTGTATATAATGGTGTGTTAGTGCCTACATTGATGTATGGTTCTGAATGTTGGGTGTGGATGAAGAAGCATGAACGACATATAACTGCTGTAGAAATGAGATATTTGAGAGGAGTGTGTGGGTATACGAGACGTGATCGTATACGGAATACATTGGTGTATGATGAGTGTGAGATTGAGAAGAATGTTGTTAAGAAAGTGGGAGTGAGTCAGTTGAGGTGTTTTGGACATCTCGAAAGGTTTGTGAAACTAATATATGCGGGTGAGATTGAAGGTGAACGATTGCGTGGTCGTCCGGGGAATAACTGGTTGGGTATGATTGATGGTTTGTTGCGTGAACGAATGATTTTGAGTGTGAAGAATAAACGAACATGTATGAATCGCACTATAAATGTAGACGAGGCGAAAGTGGTGTGTCAGGAAAGGAATGTTTGGAGGAGATTGATTGTTGGTTGACTGTGTTTTTGGGTTCGTGCTACCCCACTAAGTGGGACATAGCGTGATGTTATGTATGTATGTAATAGACAAAACAACGCGGGATCCGTGTAATGTTTCAATGAGCTTAACAACCGATTTACATTCAGGTTACACTGTTAATGGTTATCGATTAAATGAACAAGTTGTAACACTGGCTATGTGATTTTAGTATAATTGAGTTTGTTGAATGAGAATTACTAATTACACGAAAAATGGTGGATGCGCGGCATCAAAAATGTATTCACATTTTTTAAAACGAGGTAAAAATGATTTGTCAAAATATTTTTACAGTTTGTAAAAGCGGAATATAATTAAAACAAAGCGTTATTCAAATTTAAATTGTTGCATGTTTTTGTGAATTGTAATGTCGTCGTTTTTGTGTTCTAATCAAACAACTATATAATAAAATACAATTATTTGGTTTTATATAAGAAATAAAATAAATAGATATTGTCAAACTAGAGAGGAAAGCGCTTCTTTTTCCCAATCGAGCTCGAAGTTTGCTTCATGAACGTAGCGAATGAAGCAAATTGAGTGAGATTGGAAGAGGGCTTTCCTTTCGTGTTAGACACAACATTTTGTTTACGACATGTTTCTAAAAACGATTTGCTTCGACCTAAAATACACTTTGACTACACAACTAACAGGTTAAAGTTAGGTTATCAGACGCAAGGCGGGGTAACAGTGTTGCCAATGAAAATGTAAATTTAGTAATCAGTATCGAAAATGAACGAAATTCATTGGAAACATGTCAACTGTCAGACGGCCGTTGCTTGGTGATCCACATCACGACTTTATAATAACCGTTTATTATGGTATTTCTGGCTCTGAGATTGTTATAAATAAAAAACTACTTACTAGTGGCTTGTCTCAAAATTATACCTACTAGTGGGTAATCTGTAAATTTCCTTGTTTAAAATCGCCATAGATATAAAGCATTTATTGAGAGGTGTTGGATAATAGTTAGGTATTTACTTTACAAGTGGGCAAAGTATGGAATTACTCACGAGAGACATTTTAGCACACTCCTGTTATAATTTTATCGAGTGGGTAATTCCAATTTACCCACGTGTGAAGTATAACGTTTTATCCAACATCTGTTAATAAATGTAAAATTTATTAAAGAAATATTGTTTGACAGTAATATATATGCTTTAAAATTTCAAAATTAAAATGTCAATCGAAGTAGTTACCAAGGTGTAGTGTGTTATTATTATTGTTAAAATTAGAAAATTGCTCACTAGTGACTTGTCTCAAAATTATACCCACTAGTGGGTAATCAGTTACTTTCCTAGTTTAAAATCGCTATAGTTATAGAGCATTCAGTGAGAAAAATATAAATAATAATATATAGCACAAGAGTTCAGTCCAAGCATAAATATAAGCCTAACCCTCACATAGTTGCTCTAATATTACTGAAAGACACATTTTCTTATAGAATTTTCTTTTCTTAACACAGCCCAGTCGAGTACATTTTGATATATCATTTAGTTGTTAAAATATTTAGAGATTAAAATGTTAATACAACATATTATCTAGAAATAAAAATGAATCATGAAGACTTTATAAAACATATTACCTGTAAATATTTGTATGATACTTAGGTTAACAATAAATTACAAATCTCTATTCAAATAGCTTTTTCGTACTCTGCTAAACCCAAGACTCATCCCGAACAAAAGAAAAACAAACTCTCCATTACAGAGTTCCTTATCCTAGCTATTACCGTTATCTGCAGCGTGGAGAAACCCATTGGCTACTCCCCAGCTTTCGGGTAATTCAGTCGCTTGCATTTCATTAATCACGTGGCCAAATGTTCCAGCTTGCGACGATTTATCACAGAAATTAAGATAAAACTTGTTAAGCGCTTACGCAGCTCTAGACGGCTAGATGGATTGAAATCCGTTGAGGTAGGTGTTGTTTACTTAGGAGGAATAAAGAAATGATGAGGTTGCTGTTATTGAAGGTGAGTTCGTGTAGACCTGTGGGTTTATTTCCAAGATGAAATGTTCTATTATCGTCATATTTTCATCTTGGCTGCGACAAGTGTCAGAAGCTGTTTGTGTGGAAGGAGCTAGGAAGATGACTGCTTGAAGAATTATTTTTGACGTTTCGATACGGTTAACTTGCGAGTAAAGATATTCTGTCCAACTTTTGAGATATCACCAGGAGTGATGAAAATAATTATTTATTTGTAGGCGATAAATACAGAAACCAGTACATTAAATTTAACCACTAAGAGAAAACATGTCTAGAACAATATTTCTTAATAACCTTTTATTCTAAATCTCATTCTAACCGCCGTTTAGGTATTTTCAGAAATAATATGACAAGAAAGTAGGAATACATTAAAATAATAATAACAATTTGACAAATTTTTCAAATGCCAAATGGTAACAAGTTTTCAAAAGTTGAAAATTGTCTATGAAACATATATATTAAAAAATATAAAGACAATAAAAATTGTCAACTTTTTCATAAAAAACAGCCTCAGAATAATAACTAAGTTGAATTAATAACTTAGTTATAATTCTGAGGCTGTTTTTTATGAAACAGTTAACAATTTTTATTATCTTTATATTTTTTTAGGTAGCAAGTTTGATAAAGTATCTGGATAATTTTTTTCTAATTTGTCGAACTGTGGATATTAAATAATTTACGACTGTTGTTAAAGGTGGCCCTTTTAACAGAAGCAAGTTAAAAGTGTCATTTTTTAACACTAGTATTAAAAGTAGGAGCAACGTGTTAAAGTGATTTTATTGTAACTTTTAACACATTGCTAACGGTTTGTATCAATAAAGCAATAAATGTAACCCTACCTGTCAAAATATCATTCTACATTTTTTAGTATTTACTAATACACTAGGAAGGTCGTAGATAAAACTTTGTGTGATATACGTGTTGAAAGTGATTTATTTCGTTCGTTGTTTCACGAAATTCCCCACTTACTCATAAAATAACTATTATGATCCACAAATTCAAAACAAAATTAAGAAAGGCACTTAACATATGTCATAAGTTAGTCATGCTAATCTAATATAACTATAAAATATTCGTCAAGAAAAACAAAAGCTACAGAGATCATTCTTCAGAATAATCTCTGAAGCGTTATTCTCAGTAATTATATGTAACAAGAGAATGGCAACAAGTTTGGGAAAGATACTGGAGAATTATTTTCTAATTTATCTAACTCTCGAGTTATATTTATTTAGATTATTTTTTGATTTCATCATCAGGCACGCCACTAAATCTATATTTTTTGCTCATTATTTACTTGTTTTTAAGAATAACTATCTGACATCTGAGATTTATCTCCAAAAACAAAAAAACTACAGAGATTATTCGCGGGAATAATCACAAGACACGTAACAAATAATGACGCATTTCATTGGTTTAAGAAACGTAAAAAAATTATCTCTAGAATATATCATACATAACATCACGCTATATCCCACTCAGTGGGTTAGCACGAACCCAGAAACACAGTCAACCAACAATAAATATCCTCTAAACATTCCTATCCTGACACATCACTTTCGCCTCGTCCACATTCATAGTGCGATTCATACATGCTCGTCTATTCTTCACACTCGGAATCATTCGTTCACGCAACAAACCATCAATCATACCCAACCAGTTATTCCTCGGACGCCCACGCAATCGTTCCCCTTCAATCTCACCCGCATATATTAGTTTCACTAACCTTTCGAGATGGTCAAACCACCTCAACTGACTCACTCCCAATTTCTTAACAAAATTCTTCTCAATCTTACACTTACCATACACCAATGTATTCCAGACACGATCACGTCTCGTATACCCACATACTCCTCTCAAATATCTCATTTCTACAATAGTTATGCGTCATTCATAATAATGACAGGATTGGTTAAAACGCAGACACGTGATAAACTATGACACATTTCATTAGTTTTAAGAAATGTCGAAAAATAGTTTTGGAAATCATTTTCATGAATCCTTAATGATTGAAAAAGAAAACTTCTTAATAATGTGCAAAGCACAAATTGGTGGAAGTTCCGCAACGCACAAAATAATAATTCAATTTATTTGAAATACAGAGATAGCTACAGAATAAAATTTTAAATGAAAAAAGTTTGCAATATTTGAAACAAAAAATGTTATTATTAATTTTCTTCTATCTGCGTTCAATTTTGTGAAAATCCATTCTGAATATTTAATAATATATTTGATAAAAGCAGAGCTAGGATGTGATTTTTCAAGCTTCAATCAAAAGAAAAAACAACGACTCATATTTCTTTTTTGGTTTTTACAAAACAATTTTTAATTAACTTTATAATTGCAAATACTTTTTCTGTGCTTAAGAACATTGATTTTTTTAATACTTGCGGTAAAAACTTCAAGTTTCATATAAAGCGGCAAAATGCGTACAGATTTTTATATGAGAAAAATTTCCTTGAGATCAAAGAAATTCACTGTTTTATATTTCAAAAGTAACAACCGGAATTTTGATTAAATTCTACATTATTCCCCGTACAAATACACTGAGTAAGTAGTTGAAGTTGGATATATCATTCGCAGAATATTTCACAAGAGAGGTTTTCCGGTTCTATTTTTGACCAATTGTGTAAGTATTATAGCGGAAAATTAATAAAAAATGCCCTCCGTCAATTTTAACTGAGCTAATATTCATTTCAGATCCATGACTACGATATGTGACAAGAACAATATATTGATAATAATAATAATTTATTTACTAGTAAACAGTATTAATTGCTTATTGTATTTTTGTTTGCAAATAATAATAATAATATAATATAAATATATCATCACGCCTTTTATCCATTGTGGGTGTGGCACTCTGCTTACGCAGATCTCGGTAAGTGATATATTTTTGCGTATGAAATGCGGTTACCAGCCGTCAAGTCATAGCCCCCAAAGTTGTTAGTGGAGGGGGAACCACAGGGGTAAATTTAAATTGGCAACTTAGTGTATTTTTGTTTACAATTTGTACAAAATTCTTATAATTTTTTGTGTTAGCTAATTTAGGAAATGGACTAATAAAATATAATTTGGTTCTGTTATTTTGGCTTTTAGGTACATTCCTCGACAAAATGAATGACAAAATCTCTAGTCATATCGTTTGTCTCGCAATGTAACCAAACAAGAAAAATCTGATGTGTACAGCACGTAATCTCCCGCCCAATACTACTCTTAAACGGTACGAAATAGTATTTGATGATACAGAAACATACCTTCTTATTTGTTTATTTTCTATTTATATTTGAGAAATTTAATTCTATTTCGTATATTTATTTAATTCTTTGACATATATTTCACTAAGATAACAGCTTCACAATCACAATGACATGAAATTTTTAAAATGTTTTCATGGTGTACTAGAAATGCAAGATTTGTAAAAACTAATTTCTTTATATTTTATTACCTCTAAATCTAATAAAAATTAATAAAATTAGTGTAATCAAAACACATGTAAAATTAAATATTCTTCAACTATCAAAATAACATAAATTGTTGAAAAAGAAAATTTAACCGTGTTTTTCACGAAAAACTCTTAAGGGCTTCAAGTAAACTGCTACTTCCGGTTGACCAATTTTTTCCAAAATCTAATCAGCTCTTCATTTAAATATAAGAAGCAAAAATTCACAAAATTGTATTTTTTGGTATTATAGTATTTGAGTTATGCGAGACGAAAAAATTGCTACAGACTACACACACACACACACACACACACACACATACATACATACAGACATCAACGCGAAAATAATTAAATCTTATTGTATGGACCCTAAAACGTGCTTATTCATTGAAAACTCACTACCCAATTTTTGACCAAATACAATACCTCCCTTACCTAGAGGTAGGTGGGAGGTAAAATGTACCCCTATGCATTTTAGAAAACATAACTTTAATTACTCCCCGCCTGATCCCTTATAATTTTATTTTACCAATCGTATAATTATGTCCCCTTGCTTACTGTATAAGCCTTTATATTTATTTTTTCTCTAAAGTTATTCGTTAGTCAGCAAAAAGATTGGCTGTTTTAAAAAACTCTTTCTATATATTACTATTAATAATTCATGAAATAACACTTTCGTCAGTTCTATCTGATTTGTACTTGAAAGAAAACTATTTGCAATTAATAGAACCAACAAAACTGTATCAGTTTTCAAAAGTGTGTCATTTTTTCTCCTTAAACCCCGGATCATTAGAATGCCCTCTGGTACCTTTTACCCCTAGGTTTATCCTTCTTTGCCGGTTCGCTTTTTTTGCTGGTCCAGTTTCCTGCGGAGATGATAATCCTACTCCTAAGTACACACATCCGTTCACCAAGCTACTTCCTTTGGGATCGCTTAAGTTTCATTTGGCCTTGTTTAGAAATAAATCTGATGGGTAGCACATAAATTCCTGCCTAGACAACTTGTAAACGGTACAAAAAAGAAAAAAGTTTTGAAAGAAAATTGTCTCTAGTAAGGGAGATATTGTGATGGGTTAAAATTCTAAAGTTCAACATCGTTTTCAATATAGCAGAGCATACTCAATAGTATATTACGTACCGTGAACTGTAAGTAATAGTTTTTAGGTCAAGAATGTAGTTTAGGATGTCGAGACCCGTAGGGTCGAGATTTCCTAAACATTCGAGACCTAAAAAATCACTTACAGTTCGAGGTTAGTAAGTTATTTTTTGCAATACCTGCGTAAATATAAGTTTAGAAAAATAGGTATCAAAATTAACAGCTGTCAGATTGAGGTTAAAAATAAAATTTGAATGATATATTTTTACTTACCGTTCACCATGAACGGTAAGTTTCACTTACCATCCACCGTGGACGGTAAGTAAATGATGTAACCATGGAAACCAATTGTACAATAAATGTTCCACTTACTGTGTTTAAATTTTGTTATTAATGGGTAACTTACAGTACAGGTATTGCAAAAAAATAATTATGTATTAATATACTGGGTGGTCCATCAGTCTGTATTTTTTATTTTATACGATTATTAAATATTACCGAAATTTACTTCAGACAAAGTTTATTTTACATTAAAATGCCCATATATCTGCAGTATTAGTTTTTCTACTGGGTGCTCCATTTTCTCGCGAAGATATACAACTTTATATTTTTAAATGGAACATCCTATATATTTTTGCAGAATTTGAAAGACTTTTTGTTTCTCTTTAAAATACTTCTTATTTATTATTGTCCTAAAGTGATCAGTACAGAAACTATTCACGTTTTTATTAATGCAGAATCACGCACAGAAAGTATGCCATGAAATTAAAAACAATAAATAAATTTATAAAAAATGTTCGAATTGAACATTAGTTCAACTACTAAACAAAATATAACAAAAAAAGTTGTTAAACTAAGTGAAAATAGTAAATAATAATTATTAAAGATCTGACAGCAACTAATCTGATTGTTTAAACATTCACAAACAATTTTATGGCATATTTTCTGTGTGATTATTGAATTATAAAAACGTAAATAGTTTCTCTACTGATCATTTTAGAATTATAGTGAATAAGAACTTATTTAAAGAGAAACATAAGATCTTTAAAATTTAGTAAAAATATATAGGATGTTCCATTTAAAAATACTAAGTTGTATACCATTGCGTGAAAATGGAGCACCTGGTAGAAAAACTTATACTGTAGATACATGGACATTTTAATTTAAAATAAACTTTGTCTAAAACTATTTTCGGTAATATATGTAATAATCGCATAAAATAATAAATACAGATCGATGGACCATTCTGTATACTCATATATCTTCAAAATCTAATCAGCTTATAAATTGACCCTCCCAATTCTAAATATGAAATATGACAATGATATAGGAACCCTAAAACGTGTTTATCTTAATCGAAATTTTTGACCAGGCACAATACGCATCCCTTATATGTATGTTCGATAAAATTATTATAATAAAAACAATTAACAGAGCACCCTAGAGAAAAATTAAACCGATCGCAACAACGGCAAAATTAAATTAGTTTCATGTTCAAAAATAATTCGGTATTTCAGTTAAAGTTTGTCTTTCAACAGCTCAACGAATTTCGATAAAATTTCCATAAAAAAACAGTCCCAAAATCAGTATGTAACGTTATTTACAAGAAAAACATTCAAATAAAACTTTAGTTCTAAACGTAAAGTTAAAAGAAATCCGTAAAAAGTCACTTGAAAGTCGTGTTGATTTAGTCAACAGAGAAGTTCGCTTGTTTTACTGTGCATTTAAGTTTTATAAATGCGTTAAAGCTGCGTCTTTTCTTGTGGTAGAACTTAGAGGAAATATGATAATCATAATTGTAAAATATAAAAGACTTTTTTCTTTTCCTGTATAAATATATTCCCATTACCTATTTCAATGTTTTCGATGAATTATAGTACCCATAATTTACTACAATTATTCTTATTCTAGCTGTTTATTTTCTTATGCGATTTATTCTCTAGATTATTTGAGGTTGGAAATACCGACCCTTAAACTTGGAATGTTTCGTTCAACATAATTGACTATTATTAATAATCCATATAATTATCTATATGCTTACTAATAAAATAAATTGTTGTGAGCAGCACAGTACCTCCAGCCAAAGATTTCTTATCAAACAATGCAGGAACACGGACCACCACTAACAAGAAACGCTCATCCCTTCAAAAAATTTAGTTTTCAATTATAAAACATGTCAAACAGTGACATTTTTCAACCGTTGTTTTGTGAAAATATAATTTTTGCTACTCCTGCATAAATATATAATTTTCGAGGAATTATAGTAGCTAAATTCACTCTTTTCGACCAATCATAGAGCCAGAAATCCATAATTCACTCTTATTTTAGAGACGTGATGTGGATCAGCTAGCAACGGCCATCTGACAGTTGATAAGTAGTCAATTGTTTTTGCGCATTTTTATGTTGACGTTTTTTAACGAATATTTTCAACTTTTAATCATTTTCAAAAGTGATTTCCGAATTTACAGGAGTAGAAATGTTAATTTATTGTACTAGTGTGGAATGTGACATATTAATACCGAAAGAAAAAGCTAATTTTCTTGAGTGACTATGTGCATTCAACAGGAGAGCAATACAACGTTTTATCCAACACCACTTTTGTTTGACACTGACAAGACGTTTCATATGTTATTTATAAAATATAGAAATTACAAAGTATAGCAATGAAATGGTTGTTTGTAATCTGTCATTGTAAATTATAAAGACAAAAAAAGGTAAAAAAAAGATGAAAATAGGATAATAGCTCAAAATGTCAAAAGAAGCATGTCTGAATTTAATTCCGAAGAAGTCCAGAGTCATTTATAATAATTTAATGAATTTAATCAGTAATTATTTTCTCTGTGACTTCTCTATTATTCTCTAAACTTTGTAAGTAATGTTGGACATTACATATTTCAAATTACCATGGTTACAGCCTTATTATGAGTCGGTCTTGGATAAAAGTATAGTATTATATTCGGAATTATGGTCATTATTAACTCGGATGATTTGCATCACTCGTCTACAGCTCGTGACGCAAACTTCATCTTCGTGAACAATACATACATATATAACATCACGCTACATCCCACTTAGTGGGGTAGCACGAACCCAGAAACAATCAATCTCCTCCAAACATTCCTATCCTGACACACCACTTTCGCCTCGTCCACATTCATAGTGCGATTCATACATGCTCGTCTATTCTTCACACTCGGAATTATTTGTTCGCGCAACAAACCATCAATCATACCTAAGCAGTTATTCCTAGGACGCCCACTCAATCGTTTACCTTCAATCTAATTCACATATATTAGTTTCACCAATCTTTTATTGGACATTCGCTCAACATGTCCAAACCACCTCAACTGACTCACTCCCACTTTCTTAACAACATTCTTTTCAATCTCACACCATACACCAATGTACATAATGACTATCATAATCCCTCATATAATAATATACTATTGGATGGTAGCCCCAAAAAACATTAATAAATCTACCATGTTTCAGGGAAAGAAATAATAGCAACAAATCGCTAATATCTTATGATTGAAATATCCGAATATCTTCGGTCACGAACACAATTCTTTACTCACAAACCTTTCTAATTATATTAGCGGGACATCAATCATGTTAATCTATTTATTCCGCCCAATCTAATAAGATCAATCTAAATTAATTACTAATATTTCGATCTATACTATGGAAAGCAGATTCGATGTCGTTTTCAGCAGCGATAAAATTTGAATATCGAATATCCTCGATGGTATTTGAAAAATATGAATTTATCCGCAGGCCAGGCCAGTTATTCCGCTGTTGTTTGTTATGAATGTAGTAAAAAATATGTTTTGGTTTTTTAGAAAATTGAAGAATACTTTATAGGAAAATTATACAGAGCTCTGTGTGGATGTGGCAACAAGAAATATTTCTTTGGAGGGAAACGAAGGACAACATTTTTATGAGGTATTATTCTTACCTTTTATGGAGATTCTTAAACATGATGAAGGATGTAATAGTGGACTTACCTGCAACAAGAAAAATATAGATTAGTTATTATCTATGTTAATACACAGGTTGATTCATCGGTCTGTCATTTTACTAATTTTTACTTTCTTATACAAAGTATAAGGAAGTATTGGAATCATGAAAAAAAAAACCGTTGATGAGATTTTTGCGGAAATACATATTTTGACGTCCATTGAATCCGTTAAGACACTTTTCTCAATGATGTCTGTGTGTGAGGATGAATGGATGGATGGATGGATGTCCTTGTGCGCAATATCTCATGAACCAGACAAGATATCTAAACGAAACTTGGAATTTATAAGTTTCATGAAAATATAAAGAGCTGAGTTGATTTTTGAATGAAATTGAAAAACCGAAAAGGGAAGTTTACTGGATACATAAAACAATGAATTCCATTTATTTCAAACATAGAATCAGCTGTGAAAATAGTTTCAAATGAAAGATGTTGGCAAGAATATTTGGAATATAAAATGTTATTTGCACTTTTCTTGTACATGCTTCTAATTTAAATTATGTTTTTAATAATATATTTCAGTAATCTTAGTTACACTGGAAACAAAAGCTAAAATAAATCTTACATCTAACGCGTCAAATAATTGTGAACTGTCAAAAATATGTGTCGTTTTAAATATTATAAAAGCAATATTTGTATTATTAGTTAGAAAGTTTTAAGGACTATATATAAATAAATATTTTAAATTAACATATTGTCTAGAAACTTGATATTATAAGATTTTGATATATTTACATAATTACAATAACAAATTATTCAAAATTCAAAAGTGAAATATAAGTAAAGATATATGCAGCTGAGAATTCTCGGTCTTATTTGCATTGTACTTACTTTTACTAGCATTCGTGTATTCATTGAGTACCTACCGTTACCGTTACAGGGATTTCCCTAGAAATATAAGAGTTTATTGGTTTGTGTATTTGCTTTTTGTATTGTTTATTGCTTTTACCGTTGCATTTTTCTATTTATTGCGGCCTCCTCCAAAATTTGGGAGTTATCAATGTGCATTACCAGAAACTTCAGATTGTTTATCACTAGACAAGGTCTTAAAAATATTGAAATATGCTTTTATATGCAACTTTTGTAAAAATATGCATAAGAATGCCCAAATATACCATTAGTAATTGATTTTATTTAAAGATATGCAAAAATTAAAATATATGCACTTTGCATATAATCCGCTCTCTAGTAATAAAAATGTTATTTGCATTTGGTCATATCCGCTTCCAATTTTGAGAAAAACTGACTTGTATGCAAATAAATGAAACTTCTAAATTCTACACGTCAAACATGTCAAGTGTATTTGTAAAACATTCAAATTCAGATTTATCTTTGTAAGAAAGTCGTGTAAAAACATGGTTTCAAATCCACCATAACTTCCAGTCCAGCGCCCTTTCAAATTAGCAGTGTTGCCACTACACTGCCAATTATAATCCAGCGCACACCTGCGCCCAAAACCGATATCGCAAATAAAAATCTAAAACGCTGTTCGTTATTTAAATTGCCTATTGCGTCGGAATAAATATCCTATAGGGATGATAAATGGGGCGATAGCTCACCCCCGTCGCCGGCCAATTTCCGGAAGCTGCAGACAAGGGTGAAGAAGATGCGTGTCTTCTTGTAAACAAACTAACATAAACACTAGCTGCTGGTAAGATAGTGACGTTGATGAGAAGATTGATTGGTTTTAGGAGAAGCTAGAAGTAGACACAATTGAATCATCGAAAATTGTACATATTTAGTAATTTTTTGGTGGAATCGCCGGGTATACACTGTTGAGTACGAGACATTGGCAGGTACTACGAACTCTATTTTTGGGGGATTTAAGAGAAGTGTTGTAGTCTGTGTTTTAGCGCTGTACAATGTTCTAAAATATTTTATAAGAAATCTTATGAGGCCAACACATAACCTCTCGTCCAATACAACTGTTAAAAGGTACAAAATAGTATTTGATGATACAGAAAAATATATTCTTATTGGTTTATTTTCTATTCATACTTGAGAAATTTAATTTCTTTCGTATATGTATTTATTTAATTTTTTGACATATATTTCATTAAGAAAACAGCTTCAATATTACAATGACATGTGTCACATTTCACAAAAATTTAAGTTCTTTTGTGTTTCCATGGTGTACATGGAATGGAATGCAAGATTTGTGAAATTTAATTTCTTTATATTTTATTATCTCCAAAAATTAATAAAATTAGTGTAATCAAGACAGATGTAAAATTAAATATTCTACAATTTTTAAAATAAGATAAATTGTTGAAAAATTTAATTTAACCGTGCTTTTCACGGAAAACTATTAAGGCTTCCAGTGAACTGCTACTTCCGGTTGACCAATTTTATTTAAAATCTAATCAGCTCTTCATATGAATATAAGAAGCAAAAATACACAAAATGGTATTTTTTGCTATTATATGTAGTATTTGAGTTAAGCGAGACGAAAAAATCGGTACAGACCACACACACATACATATATACATACACACATCATGACGAAAATAGTAAAAGCTTATTGTAGGGACCCTAGTAAAAATCTTTTATGGACACTAAAATACTTCCCACCATACATTTTTTTATCAAATGATGAAGGAACTATTAAGAAGTGCTCAACCCTTGAAAAAATTTAGTTTTCACTTATGACTCATGTCAAAAATAGTCATTTATCGAGCCTTGTTTTGTTAATATTTTAAACGAAAATGTCAAAATATAATTTTCTTTGCCGTGTTGTAATTCGTAAATGGAGCTAGTAAAAGAAAAATGTTTCAAACAATAATTGTAGATAATAGTATTTGAAATGTTATTATAAAAACAAAAACTGTTATTTAACCATAATTTACTGCGATATTTTAAAATAACTTGTTAGGATTTCAAGTAAACTACCACTTCCAGTTATTAGAATATCGCAAAAAAATAATCGGCTCTTCCAAAGGAGTCACAATTGATTTATATATAATATCAAAATTTTCAGTTTAGTAGTTTTTGAGAAACCGCAACTCCAGACATCCACACAGGCTGACAGACAGACAGACACACACACACACAGACAGCATCTCGGAACTATTAGAACCGCATTCTAGGAACCCTAAAACGTGCTCATGCGCTGAAAACGCACTACCGAATTTTTAGCTTGATTCCTATACCTCCCTTACAGGATATGGCGGGAGGTAAAAATGAGTTGAGCGGAAGGTCATGTGCTGACCACATTAGATTTTTTATATTTCCTCTAATGCCCGGTTGTACCAACGTTTCTTAAATTTTAAACTTGGTTTAAATAAATAAAAGCAAATCGAAGTTATTTGTCATATGGAGTAATTGACATTGATGTCAAAAATTAGATACGCTTTTATTTATTTAAATCAAGTTTAAAATTTAACTAATGTAACGTTCGTGGGTTTTAAAAACGTTTTTATTTAAATAATAAAAAATATTATTGATAACAAATAATTATAATAAACAGTAAATATTAATTAACATTATGTATATACACTAAAATAACGAATACAAAAACTTATACACTAACACTTATCACTACTATAAATAAACACTATTATTTATATTGACTAGCCGAGCGATATTTATTTACGACGATATATTTATTTTCACACCGAGCGGTATATTTATATTCACAAGTTCTTCCTCAGAACTTCGGAGTCGACTAAGTCATCTGACTTACTGACTCTGAGTCAACTAACTGACTCACTGACTCAACTCGACTAACTGAATCCGAGTCAATTAAATGACTGACTGCTCGGGAGTCATCTAAAAGACTCACTGCTCGGGAGTCATCTAAAAGACTGACTGAGTCTCACTGACTGCTCGGGAGTCATCTGAAAGACTGACTGACTGGTGCCGGCGATCGCTCTTTATATATCCCACGATCTTTGTTTCTCGAAGGTTCTGGAACAGTCTCTATTGTGCAGTAAACGACTTGTCCGAACACGTTCAGGTTACGTCATTCACTCCGCGGCGTGGCGGCGGCGCGCGCCGGCTGCACGGCCGACAAGCTTCAACTAGTCGTTGCCGCGTTCGTTACACTAACGTTGGTGCAATCGAGCATAAGTGAATTATTTACCTAAGGCCCTAATAACTTGTTTGGCTACCACTTCCGGTAAAAGAATTACCACCAAAATCTAATCAAATTGTAATTTTAATATATGAGTTCTATATATGAAATTTTAACATGATACCTTTATTGGATTTTGAGTTATCGTGCAGGAAAAATCATCATTGTAAAATCATATTCTAGAAGCCTTAAAACGTGCTTATCTGTTAAGAAAAATATACGATATTGTGTAAAAAATGAAGATGATATCCTTAGGTAGTATTCCTACAATATCGGCTGATTTCTCTTGGCTTCCATTTCTTTGAAGCGTGATTACATATTCATCTTTGACTTGTAGTATCCTTTTAATATTCGCAGCGTCTTCATGTCGCATCATTCTAATTCTTTTCATGTGCGATATTTTATTCAAATAATCATTAGAATCAATAAAGCGTTAAACAAGCTTCCCTTTGAAATTAGAATTGGGGCCGACACGTTCGGAGCATCGGTGAAGGTGAATCTTTTCAGCGTGACAGAGAACCAATCCACCACAAAGCGATTTACTTTTGGTGATGTGGCACTACGCTGTGTCACTCACACGCCAGAGGGGTGCTCATGCACGCGCTGATGTACCGGGTGCCACGAAAACGACGAATTTTTACAGGAGGTTAGTTTTCAATAGTTATATCACGAGTGCTGAAAATTTAATCGAATAAATAAAGTTTAGCTTATGCAAAAAAATTTGCTTAAAAAGTGTGAGTACATAATATTTTGAAACAATCCCGAGACCGCAGGTCGAAGGTTTTTATCTTAAATTATTATGAAAGGATGCGAAATTATTATGTTCGATAACACTTTTTTAAATGCAAAATTTTGTAAATAAGCTAGACATCAAATTTAATCGATTCAATTCTTTAGCACGAAGGGTATATGTCAAGATTATTTCATGAATTCATAGCATAAACTTCAATATTTGCCGAAGAAATTGAACTAAAACGTTGATTTTGACACATTTTAATATAAATAAATCGGTACACTCATATCAAAAGCACCATAAAATTATGTTGTTATAGTGTAACTATAGCAAATTGATTGTTTTTCTTTCTATTTGTCAAATAAATGTCAAAAATTTGTAAATAAGAATAGCTTGAATTGAATAATTCAGCATGTTTAAAGATATAGAATACCAGTAAAGGTAAAAAACATGTAAGTATCTTGCTTCTGCAACTAATTATCCAGCTAAATATGCCTTCAAAATGTTCAAAATTTGCATATAAAAGCTAGCTTCAATTTAATCACGCAGCATGCTGTTTATTCACTTATCTAAAATGCGCAACAATGGAAAATGAGACATTCTGATTGGTCAAGCTTGTAATGAATGAAATAATCATAAATAAATACTCGTGTGACAATCGGGATCTGAAGTTGCAGCGCATTTACTCTTTAGGTTACATTTCCTCTAATATCTTGGAGGGGATATGATTTGACGGACGGTAACAGAATTTCATGCGGAAAAATATATCACTTACAGAAATAGACGTAAATAGAGTGCCACTCGCATAATGGATAAAACGATAAAAGGCATGATTCTACAGTTATACATTCGAGGGAAAAAAACGCAGCACTTGAAAATGCACCAAAAATGGCTAAATTTCGGAGTGCCTTAACTCGGTTGCATTTAGTTGAAATTGGATGATTCTTTGAGTTTTAGAAACTTTGACATGTTCTCTTCAATGTGATGCTAGTCAATATGATATCAAATCCATTACACCCCCTCCTACCCCCATATAAAAAAAAAGTTCCTGATGTCAAAAAATGTCCAACTTTGACCGCTCGTACGTAGTGCCAAAAAATCGTAGAATCAATTGGCAAACAGGGCAATAAAGCTCAAACATTTTCCAGTCACGTTTTGAAAACGAAGATATTTTAGAAAACTTTTGTAAACGCGATAAATAGACCTTTAATACGCAAATAGTATTGCTCTTTCTTTTAAAAGATTATTGCACACAGATTAGATGATTTAGGTACGAAATATTCAAGTTACGGCAAAAATACGCAAATTGCCCTTTTTCCAAAAAAAATCATAACGTCTGGCTAAATCATCGTAGGTCCTTGAAAATTGCATAAACTTAAAGGAAAATAATTCAAGTTTAATTCTCTGTTGGTCAATTAAGTCTAACGATTGTTTTTACTCATACTACGAATAGTTCTACCATTTTTCTCAAAATAATTGTTATACAGATTCACATCATATTTATATCGTTGAAATAAAAAAAAAAAAATCTCAGTAATAATATAACAAGAGAGTGACAATAAATTGAAAATAATTTGACAGATCTTTCGAAAACTTATTGCCAAATGGCAACAAGTTTGAGAAAGATACTGGAAAATTATTTTATAATTTATCGAATTCTAGAGTTATATTTAATTAGATTATTCCATCATCAGGCACGTCACTAAATCTATCTTTTTTGCTCATTTTTACTTGTGTTGATAACTATCTGACATCTGACATCTGTCAACAAAAACAAAAAAGCTGCAGAGAATATTGCCGGGAATAATCACAAGAGCATTATTCTCGATATAATAATGAGAGGATTGGTTAAAACGCAGACACGTGACATTCAATAAAGCATTTCATTGGTTTAAAGAAACGTCAAAAAATAACCTATCTAATGGACTAAAATTTATATAGGTTACTATTTAAAAAAAAAATTTTATTCTATCGTTTGAGAACCACTGGTTTAATTATCCGCTTGTTATTTCTATTAAATAGGGCCCTATTTCTTCGTCATTTTTTGTACATAACATTTTTCTCTAAACCTATTATTTCGCCCAAAAAGCGCTGGTTGTTTTAAAGAAAACATCCTGCATACGAGTATAGGGAAAAGATAAAATGTAATGGTGAAGAGATCTGCAAATGCAGGTCCCACGCTGTAAATCTGCCAACAATAATTTAACACAAACAGTTTTCAGGTTTCAAAAGTTTCAGCTATACATAAAATCACCAAGTTTGTTGTCATGTTTGCTTTTATAAGTAAGTAAACATTTCTTTGGAACCTGCCGTATACTCGTCGGATACAATAGCGAAGCAAGGCAGAATTTCAGGATAAGCGTGACCTGAAATCCTGAAAATCTCACGCTGAATATATCCAGCATATCAACAGATCTGACTACAATGACGGGTTGAAGGACAAAGCGAAGACCTGACCACCTCGCTCGTCCCGGGAATGTCTGGGCCTGAAATATCTTTTCACATGAATATGGATCTCCAAATAAATAATTGTGTGAAGGATTCTGCCATTGTCCTTCATTACATTACACGGAATTTAGATTTATTTATAATCTAATATGAAATAATTTGGAGTAAATGAATTTTGTGAAATCTTAAATTGTGTTAGGGTTTGAAAAGCATCAACCCTTTTGTATATATTTGGGTAGAGCAATTCGACAGTTGCTAATTACATTTCATGAAGAAAGCCGCGTTTACAGGCACCGCCAATGGTGATTTTTCTTCTCAAATTATTGAACATACATCCTTACATACACACACACATGCACAAACACATACACAATAAAATATTTTATTTGAAATCGGCACTAAAGTACTCAGAAATCGTCATTAAAAGCTCAGAAATCGTCACTAAAGTAACCCATTATACGACGATTTTGAGCAACCCAGTGCTGGCAACCGTTAAATAATTATTGTTCAAGTAGGATAATTTTGGCAGATATATTGACGTACTATAGTAAATTTGGACGTAACATGAAACAAAATTTGCAAGAAGAATTAACTAATTAATTCCGATGACGAAATTGAGGACAAAACACATAATTTTAAGTCTTATTTACGATAACTTCACTTCTCGAGGTTGGCAACACTGACTGTCAGTTTCGATTGCCAACTGACAGATGTATAAACTTAACCTATATTGTAATTTTTTTACAGTTTTTTTCGAATTTTAGATTTCAAATAAAAGTTAATATGTACCTCGGCACTAAAGTTCCTTTTTATCACTCACATGGTTTATTTTCCTCGGCTCTACGGGCCTCGTCAACTAAATTCCATATTCGTGATAAAAAAATTGAACTTCAGTGCCTTGATACATAAATAACCTTAAATTTCAGATAAGGCAACGACATAGCTGTGAGCGTTTAACCGGTTCACTCGATAACGCAAGTTAAGCATGGCTGCCCGCGGTTAGTAGTTGGATGGGTGACCGCTTTGCGAAAACCCATACCAGCGAACACTGCGTGTCGTTGCCATACCACCAAAAACGAGAAACCGAGGCGGCATATAACCTCAGTAATTGAGTCCGCTTTATAAAAAAAAAAAAAATCAGATAACGGATCTCAAACTTCCGAATATTTAATTGATGAGTGTAGGCTACTTCAAAACGAGCGTCAAGAATTAAGAAGAAACATATTACC
This sequence comes from Poecilus cupreus, assembly GCA_963942605.1. Lineage (NCBI taxonomy): Eukaryota > Metazoa > Arthropoda > Insecta > Coleoptera > Carabidae > Poecilus > Poecilus cupreus. The sequence goes on from OZ012728.1 coordinate 15,804,296, forward strand.
AAGGACACAAATTTGGCCAATTCCTAGGAAAGATCTGGTGCAACTGTATAAAAAACATATTATAAAGATTGTAGAAGCGATTAATTTTGAAAATCTTATGTTAAATTAGTTCAGTAAATAATTAAGTGTCAATATGTAATATATAACAAATCACAATAATGTATACATACAAATAAATATAAGATGTAAATTAAACACGGATAATATAATGTAATCAATAGACACAATTGCTATTAAACAATCATACTAACAATATAAATATGTAAATAGTAAATAATATAGAAGTATTGTAATAGATATTACAATATAAGTGGGATAAGATCATTATTAAGATTCGCATGTGAAATTTGCACAACGATGCGAAAGCAGAGTTGTGTAATCAGTATATTAATGCAGCATTATCACACGTGTATTGTACAATTTCTTTTATTATACCTGCATCATAATCCATGTTTAAAACTACAGCGTTCACAAACGCAAGATTAAAACACGCTGTGCTTTAAAGGTTGCTAAGCAACAACAAAAATACTTACTATTAATATCTGTCAAAAGGGTAAACGTAAACAATAAATACTAACCAATCTCCATGTAAACGACATACGTCAAACGTCACACGCGCAATATTATGAATTGAATCAAAATCAAAATGTTGCTTTCCCGTTGTTTCCAGAGTATGATGCAGGTATAATAAAAATAGCGTATGACACACGTGTATAAGTGCTTTTAAAGCACTAGCGACGTTAAAAGCACTCCGCTTCGCGTCGTGCTCTTAAATTCGTCGTACGTGCTTTAAAAGCTTACTTATACACTTGTATCATAATATATTATTATCCACGCCCGCCCAAAGTTAAAAAATTTAAATAATTTGACTTGATTTTTTTGACAAATAGAAAATTTATCCAAGTAGTTAGTATAAAAATGGATTCAAATCCATGACGACCACAATTTGACATTAAGCAATTATGTAGTTGTTTTTTTATAAATTTTCGAAGCATTTGGTGAAAATGAATGATTTAGAAAGTATTTCGTCGAATATAGAAGAACGAGCTTGAAAAATTATTAATTAATTAAACATTAATTAATTTATAGAATTGTAAAGATCGTATTATCAACATTTATAATAAATAGTATGTTAATCAAAACAAGTGCGTTAATGAAGCTCTTAATCCACGCAAAATGAGTGGGTTAAGTGACATTTAACTCACGGGCGTAGAAAAATGTACATATCTATTATTATATTAATTATAAGTTATGTAATATAAATATCATACATGAATGTAAGAGCGTGTAATATGTATATGGAGCATGCTTTAAATAAATAAGTTAAAAAAAAAAAACACACACACACAGACGTCTTTGATATTTTTTAGATACCGTCCTAGCTGCCAAGACGTCGACCGAATCCACTAGATCATTCGACGAGCTATAATTGTTACGTTAGAATTTTTTGGTGGAGGACGTGAATATGAATTTTCAATAATTATTTTGAACACGTAATTAATATATAGAAAGAGTATTTAAGAAATTTGATGTATCCAACATATCTCCTGGTTAAACAAATTTTATACAGTGTAAAATATGAAATAATCAGTAATAATATAACAAGAGAGTGGAATAAATTGAAAACAATTGGACATATCTATAGAAAACTTTAGTTCGAGAAAGATAATGGAGAATTATTTTCTAATTTATGGAACTCTCGAGAGAAATATTTGTATTATTAGTAATATTAATTAATATTTATTTTACATAAATTCATAGTTACAATAAGAACAAAAATATTAAACATGAATACATCAAATAATTGTCAAAATAAAGTCATACGCAAGGAACAAGTCACACGTGTTGAGTTGGTTTTATTTACATATATAAGAAAGTAGTGTAGTGCCCACACCAGATTTTTAAAAATGCTAATTTTAAAATTAAAGATTATACTTCTATTTAAAAATAAATCAAAATAATTAAAATAGTACAATAATTTTGTGCAGCAGTTTATTTTGCGAAAATGTCATATATTTTTCTCAGAATTCTTGTGCATAAAATGTGAATTAAATATAGAAAATGTGTGTTCTATCTTTCAAAACAGTGTTGTTCCCACGTTAAAACTGTGCAAGAGCAATAAATAATAAATATCACCCCATCCATCTTGTACAATAATAGGTGATATAAAAAGTATGGCAGATTCAAATAGATCATCCGAAAATTGTCAGGATAACTCATCAGTCATTTCCGAAGTATTTTTTATTCCCTGTTCCATACAAAACATATTTTCTACGCAAGGAAGCCATGTATAAACACTAGAGAACACAGGAAAAGAAAATGTAAACAAGTTACTCATTATTCTTGCATTTCCATTGAATTATAAACAATGTTCTCTTTGTTTGTACATCTTGTTATTGGTGTTCTACGCAGAGTAGTTTGAGACATTTTATTATTTTGTTTACTGTTTTTTGTTTTGTTTTGTAAAAATCTATATTTAATTGATTTACTTGTATGAATACAAATACCTTCCATTAAAAGAAACCCTTTTCCGGTGTGTTTTAAAACCACAAAGTGCATTAATCCAGTATTTTAATGTCGTTGCTAGGTTACTATAAATAACAGTACGCGTATATCTTTTTTCTACGACCACTTAGAAATTTGCTCATTGTATATTTATTGTTGCTAGGGATATGAGGTACATTGCAAGCATCGTGCGAAATCAATTATTTTGTGAGTATTTCATTACATGTCAGTTCATTCAAGTACATGTGCCATTGCTAGGATACTTATTTAGAATTGTCATATATTGGAGTGGTGAAAGCGGGACAAATTTATTATTAAAATTAAATTAATTTTGAAATAATATCGTGGTCGTAAAAAAAGTATAGTGTACAACTCGCATGGAATGTCCATTTCGTACTCGTATGATTTGCAGCATTCGCCTTCGGCTCATGCTACAAACTTTCATACTCGTAGGAAATGAATACCATTCCATGCTCGTTGTACAATATACTATTCTCTACAACCACTGACAAATTTGCTCATTGTATGTTTGTTGTTGCTAGGGATATGAGGTACCTACATTGCAAGCATCGTGCGAAATGAATTATTTTGTGCGTATTTCAATACAGGTCAGCTCATTTCAGTGCCATTGCCAGGATACTTATTTGGAATAGTCAAATTTTGGGATGGTGAAAGCGGAACAAATTTATTATTAAAATTAAATTAATTAGCCCGTAGGGCTTGATTGGCTATTGCCAAATGGCAACAAGTTTGAGAAAGATACTAGAGAATTATTTTCTAATTTATCGAACTCTCGAGTTATATTTATTTAGATTATTTTTTGATTTCGTCATCAGGCACGTCACTAAATCTATTTTTTCTTGTTCAGTTTTTACTTGTGTTGATGATCTGACATCTGATATTTGTCAACAAAAACAAAAAAGCTACAAAGATTATTCCCGGAAATAATCACTAGAGGTTTATTTTCAATATAATAATGACAGAATTTGTTAAAACGCAGACACGTGACATACAATGAAGCCATTTTATTGGTTTTAAAAAACGTCAAAAAATAATCAAATAAATTTGACGCTTGTGAAAATAAATAAACAAACCATGGGTACGCTATCTTCAGAAATTTTTATAAAACAACAAAATATTTTTTTCTTCAAACGTCATAAAAGTACGTTGTTATGTATTTGTATTCAACAAGCAGAAGTTCAATATTGTCGCCGCCGGCGTAAAAGTGTATCCTTGGCAACACATTTACGCCGGCGGCGGACAAAGTAAAATATTATGAAAAATAGTTAGGTTGTAATTCAATAATTTGACAGTTAAAAATTAAACAAATAAACAAAAATAACAAAACAGCATATTCTACGGCAACTTGAAATACTAGATAAGACAGAATATTTTTTGAAGTTTTGAGCATTTTATAATATTTATAATTTTATTTTCTATGTTTGAAGAAAAAATAGCATGTGTTGTTCGGAGTAAATGTGTCTTTGGGTGCTTCGCATGTAAATGTTCGACTCGCTTCGCTCGTCGTTCAAACTTACATGCTCAGCACCCAAAGTATCACATTTACTCCTAATGACAAAATATACTATTATCCAACACCTCTCAATAAATGCTCTATAACTATGGCGAGTTTAAATAAGCAAAGTAACAAATTATCCACTAGTGGGTATAATCTTGAGGAAAGCCACTAGTGAGTATTTTTTTATTTATAACAATAATAATAACACACAACACCTTGGTAACTACTTCGACTGACATTTTAAATTAAAAATTTAAAGCACATGTCACTGAAATAATATTTCTTTAATAAATTTTTCATTTATTAAGAAGTGTTGGATAAAACGTTATACTTCACACGTGGGCAAAGTGGAATTACCCACTTGTAAAGTAAATAACTATTATATCTTGTTAGTTATCTGACGTTTTACATGGAATATAAAATAAATGATTATTGAATATTAACCGATCGAAAAAAAAAAAATATGTGTACCAAGTAGGCAAAGTAAACTTCCCGGAATCCTGGTGTTGCAGTTCCCGCCATCGTCCGGGTATATATCCCTTTTCCTACTAGATACACAATATAACAATTGTCCCGAAAGGAATAAACCGTTGTAATTCTTTGATAAAAAATTCAAATATGCTCCCACAAACAACATCTCGTCCTGAATTTACTTTTCACCTCTCTCCGTAATCGTATCCCTCCCGCACGAATGTGAGTATTTCTTGTGCATAATCGCTTGGTATTTGCTCTGTTGAGTTCAGTGTTTGCTCCGAACGGCTCTGATCGACTCCGAGCGCTCTGGCGTCGGAATAAACTACGGTTTCCCTCATTCCATATCGGTTTTCCGTTTTTCTCGTGTCAGGAAAACTTCAGCAGAAATTCGACGAATAGTGGAGAGCGTAGGACAATGAAATGGTGTTTAATGCAAAAATGTGGAAATGCTGGGGAATGGAAGAAGGTTCATCGCATTTTATTGAGAGAAGGAGATCATCCTGGTACACATTAAAATATTATCGATTATTCATCCGCAATATTAAATACTGAACGGGACAAAATATGGAAAAAAATTGTAGCAAATATTATTCTAATGCTCGGTTGCACCACTCTCACTTAAATGTTAAGAGTTCCTTAAAATTCTAAGTAATCCTTAAATATAAATATTTCGTTGCACCAGCCAAATTTCAGCACTTAAATTGACTTAAGGAATCCTGAAATTAAGTGTCCGACATTGGCCACTTAATGTCTACTTAACAAAGGAACTGTCAAGTACCTATTTGTATTTGTGGTCAGGAAGAAAGTTAAATTATTATGATCATGGGCGCGTTCAGCCGAACCTAGCAGCTAGATCGCTAACCTAGCGGTCACAGCAGAACGTATTGCTAAGTAACCGCTAGATTTCAGCAGCTAGACTAGCGACCTAGTGAAATAAATTTGCGCTAGATGAGCTAGCGAACCTTCTAGAACTGTCAAATGTAAAAAAATTCAATTGTAATGTCATCAATGTTAAACCATGTCTGCAAATAAACTATAGAAATAACTTAAAATGTAGTGAAATATATGAAGTATTTGACATCTAGTACTTACCAATTTTAATATACTGTTTTGAATTTGTCTATTATCAGAATTTGAGATTAATTTCACCTAACTTGACTGACACAAGATGACAGTACCAGCAAAATTCCGTTCATGTCCATACTACTTTTCAGCTAGAATCTATCACTAGCAAACACTAGCTAACCGCTAGATTCGGCCGAACGCGCCCATTGATTACGATGATGACGATGATAATGATGATTTGGAAGATATTCGGTTTATAAATAATTGTCCGAGAATAATATACGAGCTGATCATTTTGATTAGATTATTGAAGAAATCTTTTTCCCTGCGGAATTAGTTTGCAGAACAAACGACTTAACTGGGTCTTCGTTTCTTCATATTTAAATAATAAAATGATATGATAGAACACATAATCATTTATAAATGATCATGATCACTATTTATAAAACTCCATGCTTAAAAAGCATAAGAAAAATCCATACACTCTCTTAAAAAATATTAGAAAATTGAGATCCGGATCTTACAATTATCCGGATACCCAAATGTACGGATCTGAGATCCGGATATCCGGATACGACAAATATTTTTGATACTTCACAATTATTTGATATGTAGATGTTAAAATTGTTTTAGTTCCCGTTGTTTGACGTTTGACACATAGATATTAAAAATGTTTTAGTTTTTTTCCCATTATAACTAAAATTACTGAAATATATCACTAAATATATAATCTGATTTTTCTGAAAATTAGGAGTATATACAAGAAAAGTGCAAATAACATTTTATATTGCAAATATATTTGCTAACATCTTTCATTTAAAACTTTTTTCACAGCTGATTCTATTTTTGAAATAAATGGAATTGATTGTTTTATGTATCCAGTAAACTTCCTCTTCCGGTTTTTCAATTTCATTCAAAAATTATCTCAGTTCTTCATATTTTCATGAAACTTATAAATTCGAAGTTTTGTTTACATATCTTGTTTTATTCATAAAATATTGTGCACGCAGATATTCATCCATCCATCCATCCATCTTCAAACACAGACATCATTGAGAAATTGGTCTTAACGGATTCAGTGAACGTCAAAATATTTTCGCATAAATCTCTTCAGCCATTTTTTCATGATTCCAATACTTCGTTATACTTTGTAGGAAGCAAAAATGTTATTTGAAATTTCTTGTATCTTCTGCCAATCTTGCAACAAACTCGATGGAAATTTACTGGAGCCACTAAGTTCAAACAAGAGTCAAGTGTAATTATTAAGCACTCAAGCTCAGTTTATTTAAGTTGTTTACGTAAAATTCAGTAATTTTCCTCAATAAGCAATCAGCACTAACAAATATATTACAAGTAATTATACGGTGGTACTTCATCCATGTCCTCATCTGATAATGGCTTATCTGGACGTTGCGGGCATAAGCTTGTTTGCCAACATTCCAATGGTGTGTATCTGTCTACACATACAGTGAGCAGCTGGCGTCGTTTAATCAGCCACCATCATTTACATTAGTACTAATTAGCATCTGCCAGAAATTAATATGTCGACGACGTGAATGACGAGCCAAACAAGATTAGTGGGATATGTTCAACAACGGATGTTTTTATTTGCGACATGGAAATAAAAGGAGACAAGGTACGAGCAAATTAACTTTATCCTCTGGATCAAATTATGGACTTCAGTTCCTTGGTGTAGGTATAATATACTATTACTAAAGAGTTGTACTATTTTCTGTAGAAATTTCGCGAATTTGAGTAATGTCTTTCCATTTTTTTTGTTAAATAAATATATCTAAAATTGTTTTGTGAAATATGAAACATAATTAATATATACATACATAACATCACGCTATATCCCACTTAGTGGGGTAGCACGAATCCAGAAACACAGTCAACCAACAATCAATCTCCTCCAAACATTCCACCACTTTCGCCTCGTCCACACTCATAGTGCGATTCATATATGCTCGTCTATTCTTCGCACTCGGAATCATTAGTTCACGCAACAAACCATCAATCATACCCAATCATTTATTCCTCGAACGCCCACGCAATCATTCACCTTTCAAGGACGTGTAAACCAAAATCTGGAAATTCCCCCTGGAGTTACATTCCTCCTCTACGTTCTCCAAAAATCCCGAAGAGATTCGCTCCCCCCGACCCCCCGAAAAATCGCTTTATGTGATGTCATGTCTGAGCAATGAAAAATCTCAAAGTTTGAAGGCTTGTAGCTCCAAAAAATCCTATCTTAAGGGGGTTGTTCGACTCGATTGTCACAAAGTTCTATCAATTTCCTTTTCAGAGCTGAAAATTTCGTCCTCATCGGTGAAGAATTGAGTGAGGTATCGCGTTCACAGTGTATATTAGTTTCACCAACCTTTCATTCGACATTCGCTCAACATGTCCAAACCACCTCAACTGACTCACTCCCACTTTCTTAACAACATTCTTCTCAATCTCACACTTACCATACACCAATGTATTCCGGATACGATCACGTCTCGTATACCCACACACTCCTCTCAAATATCTCATTTCTACAGCAGTTATACGTCGTTCATGATTCTTCATCCACACATAACATTCAGAACCATACATCAATAGACACTAATACACCATTATAAACACTCAATTGAGCATCTCTAGATACATTTACTTTTCGAGCAAATGTACCCAGAGCACTAATATAAGCTTATGCTCTCTCCTTTATCTTATTTTCTCCAAGGTAACGTATATAACTGATATCAAAAAATCTATAAAATTAATAACAGATTAATAAATTTTGCATCTTAACTGAAACTCAAGGTATAAGATTTCTCATTCACAAACACGAAGACGTCAATAAAAATTCAGAGAATCTCAAAATATGTTACTACGAAAATCTCGTCATCAAATGATTCCCACCTTTATATTGTGGGCGAAAAGAACAAAATACTTCTTCGAATTTATATATAAATATTATTGTTTTTAGTTCAGCTATGCGGATACTACGCATTACGAAACAATTTAATATTTATTTGCTTAAAAAACCTACATTGTTTTCGTTAAAATTTCGTCGAATTATATGCTATAATTTAGGCAGACTTGTGGCCTAAAATACAGAATGCTTGCATGGTACAAAATAGTGTAAATATTTCATATAACAATTGTAACAAATATTAATCTACATCTTTTCCAATATAATACACTAATTTATTACAGAATTGTATTATTTCCTGTAGAAATTTCGGAAATTTGATTGTAATTTCTATCTGTTAAATAATAAATCTAAAATTATTTTGTGAAATGTGAAGAGTCAAATATTTTTCGTATTTACTATTAATATTAATTTTATTGATATATCGCGAAATACAAATAATTAGGTAACCAAATAGGACTTATTACATGCAGTTTTAAATTATGAATAACTTTTGTATTTACACTTTTTCAGTAATGTGAATAAGTTAAAATTTACAGCAATATAAAAAATCTGTTGTGGGCAGCACAATACCTCCCGTCATAGATTTCTCATCGAACTATGCAGGAACACAGACCACCACTATCAAGAAACGCTCATCCCTTCAAAAAATTATGACACATGTCAAAAGATGACATTTTTCAACCGTTGTTTTCTTTTTCTCAAAAAAAAAAAAAAAAACTAGCAGATTTAACCAAAAATATCAAAATGTAATTTTTCTTTAACGTATTGTAATTCGTAAATGGTGACAGTAAGAGGAAAATATTTCAAACAATAATTGTAGATAATAATATTTGAAACATTATTCCAATAACAAAATTTTCATTAAACCACAATTTACTGAGATATTTCAAAATAACTTGATAGGGCTTCCAGTAAACTACTACTTCCGGTTATTGGATTATCACCAAAAACTAATCAGCCATTCAAAAGATGATACAATTGATATATACAAAATATCAAAATTTTCAGTGTAGTAGTTTTTGAGAAACCGTAACTCCAGAGATCCACACTGACTGACAGACAGACTGACTAATAGACTGACAGACAGACACACGCAGACATCATCACGAAACTATTAAAATCGTATTCTAGGGACAATAAAACGTGCTCATCTACTGAAAACTCACTACCCAATTTTTAGCATGATTCCTATACCTCCCTTACAGGATGTGAGGGGAGGTAAAAAACAGCATTGCAACCCTATACGCCACATTTCAATTCTACGTCCAGTATACATATATGCGGGAGATAAATTCTGTTTGTTTTATGAAATTTTCCAAACATTACATTTATCGAAACAATAAACGAAATTGCGTTTCGTCTACCGCTATCCAATATCATTACTACCTTCCTATCAGCCTCGAATATCCCCAAACAATCAAGAAAATTCTCCCAGACATCAGAAAATCACATATGCACCGGATGACTATACATAATTTACTTGAAACCTTCTGCAATAAAATAGCAAAAAGCAAATTTCGTCTGAGAAGCTCGTGTGTAAGAATAGCACTTGATAGCATTCCCAGTTGACTTCTATATGAGGACCATATCGACTCCTCATGCCAGGAGATCTGGAGGTAATCACAGACGATGGAAACACAGGAAATTTTTGATTTCGTTACTCTCATTTAATATAAGATGTAACAAGGCGAAAATTAGAATATGATTTATTGTATCATTGTCAAAACGATTTTAAAAAAAGTTTCAAACTGTTTTAGTACTTAAGGATGTTCTTACCCTATTTCGAAAATAATTGCTTGAAATTTAGAGCACAGGTCAAAGTATTGCACAAAAAGTTAAAGCAAATTTTTGAAGTCTTTCACAGCTTCTAAAAAAATCTGATGTGGCCAGCACATAACCTCCCGCCCAATACTACTCTTAAACGGTACAAAATAGTATTTGATGATACAGAAACATACCTTCTTATTTGTTTATTTTCTTTATATTTGAGAATTTTAATGTTCTTTCGTATATTTATTTAATTTTATGATATATATTTCACTAAGAAAACAGCTTCACAATCCCAATGACATGTGTCACATTTTGTAAAAAATTGAATATTTTTAAATGTTTCCATGGTGTACTAGGAACGCAAGATTTGTAAAATCTAATTTCTTTATATTTTATTATCTCTAAATCTAATGAAAATTAATAAAATTAGTGTAATCAAAATATATGTAAAATTAAATATTCTTCAACGAAAAACTGTTAAGGGCTTCAAGTAAACTGCTACTTCCGGTTGACCAATTTTATCCAAAATCTCATCAGCTCTTCATTTAAATATAATAAGCAATAATTCACAAAATTGTATTTTTTGGTATTAGAGTATTTGAGTTATGCGAGACGAAAAAATTGCCACAGACTACACACACACACATACATACATACATACATACATACATACATACATACAGATATCATCGCGAAAATAGTAAAATCGTATTGTAGAGACCCTAAAACGTGCTTATTCATTGAAAACTCACTACCCAATTTTTTGACCAAAAACAATACCTCCCTTACCTAAAGGTAGGCGGGAGGTAAAAATCTGATGTGTAAAAAACACGGTTAAATTTCCTTTTCCAACAATTTGTGTTATTTTGAAAGTTGAAGAATATTTAATTTTACATGTGTTTTGATTACACTAATTTTATTAATTTTCATTAGGTTTAGAGATAATAAAATATAAAGAAATTAGATTTCACAAATCTTGCATTCCTAGTACACCATGGAAACATTTAAAATTTTTAAATTTTTTACGAAATGTGAGACATGTCATTGTGATTGTGAAGCTTAATGAAATATATGTCAAAAAATTAAATAAATATACAAAAGAAAATAAAAATTCTCAAATATAAATAGAAAATATACAAATAAGAAGATATGTTTCTGCATCATCAAATACTACTCTTAAACGGTGCAAAATAGTATTTGATGATACAGAAACATACCTTGTTATTTATTTATTTTCTATTTATATTTGTATTTTGTTAACCCTAATTTTCAATTCGTCCCCTCATGCTACAAAACTTCAAATGTGTTTGATTTAGATTTTATGAAGTATGAATGTTTGAAATTTACAAAAAAATAGATCAGCATATAAGTTAGTTTTTCTCAAGATTGAAAGCAGATACAAAAAACTTGCAAATAACATTTATTATTCATAACATTATTGACAACATCTTTCATTTGAAGTTTTTTTCTGTAGCTGTTTCTATATTTGAAATAAATTGAAAAATTGTTTTGTGTATCCAATCAACTTCCAACAAAATGCGCAGTGACATGAATCGAATAATTTTAAAGTTATTAAACATGAACGATATTGAGAAAATGGTCAAAATATGTCCTTATAAATTAATGAATTATCTGATGTGGCCAGCACATAACCTTCCGCTTAAACAATATTTAAACTGTACTAATTAACAAAAGGTACGAAAATTATCTCTTTGAATATAGTAGTAGAATAGTTGCTGTAAAATTGGAGCGTTCAATGATAGGTATACACACCAATAAACTTTGTAGATTTATTATTTCATAAAAAAGAAATAAAAACACAACTGCTATTTTCATTTACTATACTTGTTTTCATTGTAAGACTTTTATGAGTTCCTAAAAGACAATTAAAAACTTTTACATTGTTTGTACACTTTGATAATTAATCGCGAATCATTTACTGGTACTTGAAGAATTTGAAAAATAAATGTCATTTAATTGTGTTCGATCTTGCAATTTTGTTTCAACTCACGCGTACATAACATGATCATGCACTCCCGAAAATTTAGAGAAGGGTGATTTATTATTGGATGACAAGTAAAAATGATGAGTCAATATTATTTATCTAAAAACGTCAGGCTGAGGATAAAATATTATATCGTTATGATTTCAAAAACTGGGTAAGTCATTTAATAAAAGATATATGAATAATGTACAAAATGGATAATAGGTTGTTAAGGAAAGAAATCTGGGTTTCATCATATTTGAATCATAAAGAAATTATGTAAATTTGGTAATGAATACAAAATAATAATAAATAAATTAGAACACATCTCTATTGGGGATGTAGTTTCGATATGGTTCCAATAAATGGTGGAGGCGCTTTGCGGTTACACATTGGGAATTATTAGTTTTTTAAGTTTTGTTTCCTAACTAATAAATTTAGAGAAAAATAAATACATAGGCTTATACAGCAAGGAAGGGAACATAATTGTACGGTTGGTAGGCCTTTGAACAAAACAAGTTACTGTTTTTATTATTATTGATAGATACACCTTGCCATTAAAAAAAATATAAATTTATTTGCAGTGGCACCGATTTACTGGCTTGGCAAGATCTAAGAACCCAACAGATTGGTAAATGGAACTGAGAAGTAACTGAATACTCCCAGAGTCATCTACCGTTTTCAGACTTCAACAGAAGTAAATATTTCCAAAAAGTGAAAAAATATATAAGAAACATATATACATATAAAAAATATAAGGACACTGCAGTAGGTAGGTTGCATTACGCTGATGAGTTCCAATAAGAACGAAACGCGTCTGCAGTTTCCGATTGATTGGATTGGCCGGTGTCTGTGACTTAATAACTGTTATTATTCAAAGACTGTATTTTATGAAACAATTGACAATTTATTGTCTTTATATTTTTATTATATGTTTCATAGACAGTTTTACTTTTTGAAAAAAAAAATATATTTGTGTATCCTTCTGTTTAATTCTTTTTATTAAAATATCATTATTATCATCTTAAAAGTGTTTTCCTATTTCACGTACACAAAGTAAATTTTGTGACACTTTTTTTCTCAAAAACAATGCTACAAAATTTAATTTTGTGCAACTGTTTTTGGGGAATTTATTATTTGTAAAATTAACAGTCTGCCAAACTTGGGGCTGTCATTGCTCACGTAAAATTATTGAATCGGAGCCCCTGCGTCGGGGTTGCGGCCTGGGACCCGGTAGGCCCCGCGGGCAAAGCCCCTTGGTGACCAGTGGTATATTAAACATACCGTACAATTTTATTTTATTTTTAATGAATTTATGAACGTGAAATAGGAAAAGTAGTATGAACAACTCGTGTTACAATGCCTAATTGTAATACTCATATTTCGTATTACAAAAAAAGTCATTGTAACACTAGTTGTTCAATATACTATTGTGTGTTCGTTAACTTTTATTTCAGCTCGTCCCCTTGTGCTACAATATTATGATGGCGATAATTTGTAGTACCTATTTCGAAGTGTTGTATTTAAATAAAATTTTGAGTTCTGAAAGCTTTTGAATTTTTTATATCTTATCTATTTCATTAATCGTAGTTATCTCTCAAAGCTCTGAAGTTTTTTATAGGACTACATTAATTTGGTTTGTTGTATGACGTCACAACTGCACCTAGTTCGTCCAGAACTCCACTATTACAATGTTCACTATTCAACCATTTATATGACATACGAAGCTACAAGCTTTACTGTTCGTGCGTTTGTAGCATCCTCCATAAACCTTGTTTTGTCGCTTTGTAGATGCATAAAGCTTAGGCGATTAAATCCTATGCCTGTCGTTTGAGTTTCAATTGATATACCGCCTGTGCTTCTACGAACACAGAGACGTTCTTACAAATGATTCAAGGTATTCAAATAGCATGAATAACGCAAGACATGTGTGGGAAAATAAAACAGAACTGGGGGATTTGTACAGAGAAAAGTATGTCTTTATTCTCGATAAGAGTAATAGTTTACTTAAGAGAAATAGCGGATTCTTGATTCAGTTGTTATGTTTAAAAATACTTTAAAATAAATATACAATATTGTGATGTATTTTTGCGTAAAATTTACAGGCATATTATAACTCTTTTAGATGATGTGTTCATGATGTATTACACATCTCAATGTTTAAGAAGAAACATCATAATTTTGTTTGTTTGACCAAGGCATGAATGATGATTCAATAATGGTTAAACTTTTTTACTTGTTACTCACTTGTAAACACCATATACCCAAGCCTTCTATTGCTTTTGAAAATGAATCTTAACAAGTTACTAATTGACAGATACATTATAAAATTTTTACAAGTTAGTAAACAAGGTAAACAATGCACGTTGCCACAGTAATGCTTACAAGGCTTATGCGGAATCATTTAAAATTATTTTTTTCTTCAAACGTCATAAAAGTACGTTGTTATGTATTTGTATTCAACAAGCAGAAGTTCAATATTGTCGCCGCCGGCGTAAAAGTGTATCCTTGGCAACACATTTACGCCGGCGGCGGACAAAGTAAAATATTATGAAAAATAGTTAGGTTGTAATTCAATAATTTGACAGTTAAAAATGAAACAAATAAACAAAAATAACAGAACAGCATATTCTACGGCAACTTGAAATGCTAGATAAGACAGAATATTTTTTGAAGTTTTGAGCATTTTATAATATTTATAATTTTATTTTCTATGTTTGATAAAAAAATTGCATGTGTTATTCGGAGTAAATGTGTCTTTGGGTGTTTCGCATGTAATTGTTCGACTCGCTTCGCTCGTCGTTCAAACTTACATGCTCAGCACCCAAAGTATCACATTTACTCCTAATGACACAATATACTATTGACAGAACAATTGTGTGTAACTGACAGGACTTAACTGTTTTACTGCTTCAAGGAGGTGACAGACTCGCCTGATCGGCTCGCCGGTCATTTCCTCCATTTAGCAGTAAAAACTGTTTTACCTTGCTTGTAATGTAAATAACTATAACGTCTCTTGACTTAATGAAACTGTATTTGTTCCTTGATTATTACACTTTAATTTTATTTGCTGGTATCATGAGCACTGTTTTTGGGTGTTTTAAGAGAAGTGTTTTAGCTTCGATTTTAGCGCTGTGCAATGTTCTAAAATTATTTAAAAAAATGCTTCGAATAGAAATTACAGAGAAATATATTAACTATCACTTTTAGGTCCCTAATTCCGTTTTGACAATTTTCTCAATAACGTCTGTGTGGATAAATAAATGTGTATCAATATGATCATGAACGATGAAAAGTAGAGCAACAAAACTTTAGACTTCAAATGTTTGTTTTCAGTAATAATATAACAAGTGAGAATAAATTGAAAATAATTTGACAGATCTTCGAAAATTGTTGCCAGGCAATAGCCATAATTAACAAATAACAAAAATTACTTTTTAGCGACCGTCAATTATTTTTATAATAAATGTTAGAATTCTTTCATGTTTGGTATCAAATTCAAGATTTCTGAACGGGGGAATATTTTTCGAGACATATACATATTTTTTTGCGGTAACCTGAAATTATATTTCAATTATTATAGTTTCTATGAGAATAATAGTATATTCTACAACAAGTAAAAAGTTTGTATCGGTTTGCAAAATACAAATACAGAACTGTTGAAAACGTCAAACTCTAATAAATAAAATTAAAACAAAGAGACGTAACCATAGCAACTGAACTAAGATACTTCATATAATTATCGCACTAATATGCAGCTATGATTCGTCAAATTTATTCCAAACGCAGAATGATAGTTGTTCCAATACAGTTTTTAGTTGTAGAATGTGCAGTTTCCAAATCAGTGTTATAGAAAATCATATTTTATGTTTTAACTGACAGAACTATTTTTAAATTTATTCAATTGTAACTATAGCAATAAAAAAGAATGTAAATAAACAACGATAGAAAAATTTAAAAAGATTGCAAATTTAAAACGAAATGTCAACAAATAATATTAACTCTCGTTTTTCTGCAATACAATTTTTAGTTGTGCAATGCGTAGTTTCCAAAACAGTGTTATAGAAACATGTACTTGAAACATCTATTCTATATTTACTATATTTATATGTATAAGAAAGTTGCGAAAGTTTTTGTGTACCTGTACAGCAGTAATTATTATAGTAACAGCCGAAAACTTTTACGAAAACTATAATCATATACCGAGGTCTATCTAAAGCAGAATTGGCGTGATGTTATATTTATTTATACACCTCCAATTGGTTGTAAGGTACCATTGAGCCACAACTGCCTGCTTCACATCCAGGCAAATAGAATGAAACTAGGTGACAAGCGATCGAAACAACTTGACTGCAGTTCTCAAGCTGTTATCTCAGAAACAAGTAACTTTACAAACACGTCACTTTATGGGTCCTTTCAGCCTGTTGCATCAAAACATCTGAACGTCCAAACCGCCGAAACAAGTGAACCACTGTAGCGCAATTGTCAACAGCCACGCCAAGTTCCAAGCAGGACTATTGGAGCTTTCGAGTGCTGTTGAAGCTTTTCTAGCAGCTTTTGGCTGTCATGTGATGTTCAATCTAATTGAAATCCAATCAATCAGTATCCTGGAAACGGACTTTCATTTGTTTTCAACGCTATATTGATTAAATGAAGTGGAATTCTCGTGATAGGCATCTTAATGGAATTAATATTATATTAGGCGAAAGTTTACGCCATTATTTTTGAGTGCTTTTTGGATGGAATTATTATTGTTTATGTCACGAAATTTACTGGAAAATGATCGAAATGACATCAGAAAATTAATCAATTATTACACACAAATAGGCAATTAACATGTAATAATTATTTACTTTACAAATGTGCAAAGTAAGGAATTACCCACGAGAGAAATTTTAGCTCACGAAGCCGAAGGCTGAATGTGATAATTTTATTGAGTGGGTAATTCCACTTTGCCCACGTGTGAAGTATAACGTTTTATCCAACACCTCTTAATAAATACAAAATTTATTAAAAAAATAATATTTGACAGTGACATATGCTTTAAATTTTTAAATTAAAATGTCAATCGAAGTAGTTACCAAAGTGTTGTGTATTATTATTATTGTTATAAATAAAAAAATACTCACTAGTGACTTTCCTCAAAATTATACCCACTAGTGGGTAATCTGTTACTTTCCTTGTTTAAAATTGCCATAGTTATAGAGCATTTATTGAGAGGTGTTTGATAAAATCAGTTTTTTGTAAATAAAAAGTGTCCGGCAAAAAAATTTGCATCCAAATTTTTAACACAATACTGCCAATATCCCTACATCTTATTTAATACAGATTAATTTATTTTGATACCGCAATTTAATGAAATTAATAATAACAATTCCTAATTTTTCGCCTACTCTTTTTATTGCTACTGACGAATAGTGCTTGCAATTTGTTTTAAATATTTTAATCTGTCACTGTCATCATGAATACATTAAATATCGAGAACCGTGTAAATATTATTAGAATGTATTATGTGGGGCGCAATGCAAGACAAATATCTGAATACTTCACAGGAATGAACGCCGAATGGTTTCCATCGCTAAAAATTGACAGTGACAAATTAAATTAAAACAGATTTAGGTTCATTTATTACAGTGTTTCATTATTTTCTGAAAAGAGGGCCTTATTACAAGAATTTAAAAAAAAACTTTTTTGCAATACCTGTACTGTAAGTTACCCATTATTAACAAAATTTAAACACAGTAAGTGGAACTTTTATTGCACAATTGGTTTTCATGGTTACAGCATTTACTTACCGTCCACGGTGGATGGTAAGTGAAACTTACCGTTCATGGTGGACAGTAAGTAAATACAGGGTGTTCATTTTTAAGTGGCTACCATTGCGATCTCGAGAACTAGAAGAGATACGAAGTTGGTTAAATTAGCAAAGAATCTCTATTTCACATAGGTATTTCAATGATAAACTGAAAAAAGAAATTCAACCAGTGGTTCTCAAAATATGAATACCAACTTTTCTATTTTAAATAGAAACATATATTTTTTATTTGTGCATTCAATAGAGCTCTTTATTCTGAATCCAACGATATAAAATTTTCATACCCTTACATAACAAAATTTTCAAAAAAAAATTAATTAAATTTTGAATTAATTTTTCCTAAATATGATATTAATTAGAGTGCCATGAATGAAAAAAGTGAATTAATCCATTTTTAGGTATTAAAAATGACATGAAGAACAATTTCTCATTTGACAGAAGAAGCAATAAACAAAATATTCACTTTTTTCATTCATGGCACTCTAATTAATATCATATTTAGGAAAAATTAATTCAAAATTTAATTAATTTTTTTTTGAAAATTTTGTTATGTAAGGGTATGAAAATTTTATATCGTTGGATTCAGAATAAAGAGCTCTATTGAATGCACAAATAAAAAATATATGTTTCTATTTAAAATAGAAAAGTTGGTATCCATATTTTGAGAACCACTGGTTGAATTTCTTTTTTCAGTTTATCATTGAAATACCTATGTGAAATAGAGATTCTTTGCTAATTTAACCAACTTCGTATCTCTTCTAGTTCTCGAGATCGCAATGGTAGCCACTTAAAAATGAACACCCTGTATATATCATTCAAATTTTATTTTTAACCTCAATCTGACAGCTGTTAATTTTGATACCTATTTTTCCTTTTCTTATATTTACGCAGGTATTGCAAAAAATATCTTACTAACCTCGAACTGTAAGTGATTTTTTAGGTCTCGAATGTTTAGGAAATCTCGACCCTACGGGTCTCGACATCCCAAACTACATTCTCGACCTAAAAACTATCACTTACAGTTCACGGTACGTAATATACTATTGTATTTGAATTTTTACAGTAAAGTGAATAGATAAAAAAATTCAGCAATATAAGAAATAACATTGAAAACCTTATGTTATGAGGCAATTTAGTTTTGGCAAAAATATATCGTTCGATATTAGTAGTTTATTTGAAGGTCTTGGAGTTTTTTTTATATCTCAATAAATGATTTACGTAAAAGTTATAACAAAATAGATGTCAAATAATGTAAGCTGCAAATTTTTCTCTATTTTATTCTTTTAAACGTAGCAGCGTAAAGAATTTAATTAATATGATTATAAAATGTAAAATATTCTGCGAAATAACTTCACTTTATTATGTATGACACTGCAACAAAAAATATTAGAAAAATCTTATTACCTCCAGGAAAATGCAGTTACGCTACTGCATAAATTTATATGTCCTCTACTCTAAGACAATTAAAATTATGGTTTATTGTCGTGTTAAAGTTAAGAGATGAAATTTTATGTAGCAAGGACCAGCAGTTATTGCGTGCATATGTCTGTAATAAAAAAGTTATATTTGCAATAAAAAGTTGTTACCTTAACGCAGTAAATATCACGTAATATAATTTAACTTTTTAACTGTAACTGCCACCAAATTTTACTTTACTTTTAAATTAGTTATATACCCTGGTTTGTCATTTTCGGTACGAGGAATTGAACTGAAATAGATTCGACTTAAAATATATTTAATTTTTGAATTTGCAGGAACTTTTGAATATAATACTTGTAAATAAAAATGATCATGGATGTTTACTAGATACGCAGAATAGTATATTCTACAACCAGTAATGGATTGGCACATATTCCACGTGAGCAAAAAGTTTGCGAATGTGGGATATGCTATTCCGTTACATGTTGTAGACTATACTTTCTATAACAAGATTTTGGAAATTATACAAAAAATACAAATACAAAATTGTTGAAAACGTCAAACTCAAATAAATCAAATTAAAACAGACGTAACCATAGTAACTCTATCAAGACACTTCATATATCGCGCAAATATGCAGTTTTGAATCGTCGAAATTATTCCATACGCTTAAGGAATGATAGTTGTTCCAATACAGTTTTTAATTGTAGAATGTGTAGTTTTCAAAACAGTGTTATTGAAAAATAATTCAATTTATTTCAAATACGAAATAAGCTACGAAATATTATATTGTATAACAAGTGCAGAAAGTTATCTATTTCACGCGAGATGTAAGAATTTTAGTATGAGAAGTAGTCGCGTGCTGAAATCACACGTACGTGAAATAGGTAATTCTGCACGAGGTGTGCACTTTACTATTTCTAAGATCACACTTTTGTCCAGATTTACTAATAATAATTCTTACTCTTCAGAAACTAGAAATGACATCTCACACTCAAACTATTTGACGTTTATGATTACAGCATGAAAGCGGCGCAAGCGCAGATGTGCGCAGTGTTACCAACTACACTCGGCAACAAAAAAAACGCGCCACTTGAAAATGCACGAAAAAACGCGAATTTTCAAACCGCTGTAACTTTGTTCAGTGTTGACAAAAATGGATGAAACTTTGACTCCGAGAAAGGTTGAAAGGTTTTCTTTAAGGCCATGTGAAGGGATGAATCGTAAGTTTGAATCTAACCCCCATAAAACCCCTGTGAAAAAAAAATGTTCAGAATGACAAAAAATGTCAAAGTTTGACAACTTGTAACACACGTGAAAAAAATCGTGGCTTAGTGTGACATACAAGGTGTTAAAGTTCACTCAATTTCCGTTAGATTTAACAAACATTCAAGCCGCTACAATAAAATGGCGGGTAGTTATGAATTTTTTTAAAAAAAGTGTATTTTTGGGTATTACTCTGGCAATTTCTGTCGGAAATGGATGATTCTTTCGGATCTTGCTGCGTATAAATGTTCTCTTTCAGGTGACATGCCTAAGTTTTATAAAAAATTACAGTTCACCCTTTTGCACCCTCTAAAAGTGAAAAAATGTTCGTACCGTAAAAACATCAATGTTTGACATCTTGTACCGTGCGCAAACAATAACGTGGCTTCATGTGACATGATTAACGATACAATTCAATCATTTAACAATAAATTTCGAAAAAATTAAGGAGATTCCATGACTTTTCGCGAAGTTATGAATTTTTGAAAAAAACATGTTATCAGACCAAAATCTTTGTTAATTTTGGTCTGAAATTGATGATTTTTTCAGAGCTGAAATGGAAAAATGTTGTAGAGTAAATTTCATGCTGTTTGCCAACCCATCCCTAATAAGAAAAAGACAGGTTTTTGACTTGGCTACAGTATTTGTTTATGTGCATTCAAATTGAAAAACAACAGAAATTTTGTAGAAGATTGTAATGATATAATTGCGATTTTCATAGTACATTTCCATTTGTTAAATAAAAACATTAAATCTGTTTAATGAAATGTCAAACATTTTTCGTTTTTGTTTAATTTTCCATGACTGTTACAATTTTTTGAATAAATATTAATTTTAATTTGATTGAAATACTAATATTTAGGTATCTTTAGGGGCTTTATTGCATGCATTTTTAAATTCTGAACAACTTTTGTATTTACACTTTTGCTGTAAAGTGAATACACAATCTAGAAAAAGGCATTGAAAATATGTCATATTTCAACTCTATACTCGCTATGGTAATTTTAATGTTAACAATAATAATAAGTAATTAATGTAATTCACAGTCACAACATTATATTAAAATAATAAATTACATGTAGTAATCATCGGAAAATATTGATTTTGTTGTTATTGTAATTTGATTCATAAATACAATTATATTAAACAGTGAAAATTATTTAATATTATCACTTGTATGCCCAATGATTTTAGTGTAAATTAACATTATTTTCACAATTGTCAGTCCTTGAATTTGATATTAAAATAAACGGAGAATAAATTAGAATATGAATATTTCATGTTTTATTAGCATCTAAGGAAAACAATGAATGTCTCTTGAAATTATTCATGTTGTTACAGAAGAAATGAAATAAAATATTTTTGTGTTTAAACAGCTATAAAAATAACCGTATTTAAAAAAGATATATTAAACGAGATAAAGTAAATTTAATTAGTTAATTTTAAACGCTTTAGAAATTCGAGCACAATACTGAAAATAAATTAACTTTTATATCAAAAGATTTTTCATTTTTAATTATCTATTTCTTTTATCTGAATACAATTTTATTTACGACAGTAAGGGCTGTCATCAACCAACCAAATGCTTTAATTTAAACGAAAAATAACCGGTGTGTATAAAATAAATAATTATATCCATTTTATTGTTAAAATAATTTCGAAGTCCATCGGTCTGTATTTTTTATTTCATGCCATTATTTTAAATATTACCAAAAAATGTTATTTTATATTAAATGGCCACATATTTGCAGTTAAGATTTTTGGATCATCCTATTATAATCTAGCTTAAATAATTAATACTTATTATTAATATAGTTATTTTTTAAAAGCAAATAAAAATATTGATATAAATATAAAATAAAAAATTACTCACTAGTGACTTTTCTCAAAATTATACCCACTAGTGGATAATCTGTTACTTTCCTTGTTTAAAATAATAGCTACAGAGCATTTATTAAGAGGTGTTGGATAAAATTACTTAAAAGTCGTTTTGATTTTACTCTTTTGACAAGTAAGATTTGAATTTGACATAACAAATAGATAATATTTCATCTAATTGTCAATTTTATTTCAGTAGCAACAATAACAAAGGTCATTAATTGATAAACAATGAATGAATTATGGGTATATTATTTGACAGTTGTGGATAATAGTATATTATTCAATGAGCATGTAATGTACGCTATTACTCATTCGAATGAGTAATAGCCATTACATGCGAATAGAATACTATACTTTATCGACAACTTTTCGTCAAATATTTGTTTTGAAATTATAAGATAAGTAGAATTTTTGCTCTGATGAATACAAAAAATTGTTTGTTTATCAACATGGAAAAATTATAGCAACCATCGCTAGGCTAAATACTGTAAGAAAAATTTGAAGTCATTTGCATTTAGCAGAAAATCTTAAAATCAATTATTCAGCTAAAGTTAAAGCTTAAAAAGAAAATAATAGTATGAAAAATAATAAAACTAGTGTCTTTGGCTTCTTATGAGAAAAGAATTACTTAAAAATCATTTTGATTTTACTCTTTTGACAGGTAAGATTTGAATTTAACATAAGGAATGAGTAATATTAATTCATCAAACTCCCAATATTATTTCATTAGCAACAGTAACAAAGGTCATTAATTGATAAACAACGGTTGAATTATGGGTATATTTTTTGACAGTTGTGTATAAATAGTATATTGTACAACGAGCATGGAATGGTACTCATTTCCTACGAGTATGAAATGGACATTTCATGCGAGTTGTACACTATACTTTTTCTACGATCACGATATTATTTCAAAATTAATTTAATTTTAAAAATAAATTTGTCCCGCTTTCACCGTTATAATATTTGACAATTCTAAATAAGTATCCTAGCAATGGCACCTGTACTTAAATGAACTGATCTGTATTGAAATACTCACAAAACAAATTCATTTCGCACGATGCTTGCAATGTACCTCATATCCCTAGCAACAACAAACATACAATGAGCAGATTTCTCAGTGATCGTCGAAAAAAAAAAAACTTATGCTACAGATACGTGGACATTTTTATTAAAAAAATCTTTGTTTCACTAAAAAAGTTTTCGATAATATTTAAAACAATCAAGTAAAACAAAAAATACAGATCAAAGAAGCGCTTTGCTCTAGTAGGTGTAGGGATATTTCTGTTTGTTATTGCTGGCAACAAACTAACGACACGCTCCCCTTCCGGTTCCGGGTTCCGGACGTGATCCTGCCCGGAGGTCAGCAGTTCACTTCATCAGGATCGGTTCAGTTAAGTTCAGCAGGATAAAGTTACGGATTCGTCTTCTGCTACTAAAGATGATGTTGGTTATATTAATAGAGGATTTCAATCAATCAAACTTGCTTTGTTGGCGAGAGTTCTGGGTTTGAACCCCGAGGTTCAATGGGGTATATGACTATACTGGATATGGGATTTTGACATATTTCGTTTAATTTTTTTTTTTTTTTCATTAGTTTAGGTCACTATTTACAAATAATGAATTATTACGAATAACAAGAAGCATATCATGAAATAGTTGTTTTTCTCTTTTTCTATTATTACATAGTTTTCTTTTTACGGTAATCCGTGATGACGTCACATATCCCCACTATTAATATGAAATAATTAATTTCTTAAAAACTAAAAAGAATTGAAGATAATCGAAAATA
Organism: Poecilus cupreus; assembly: GCA_963942605.1. NCBI lineage: Eukaryota > Metazoa > Arthropoda > Insecta > Coleoptera > Carabidae > Poecilus > Poecilus cupreus. The sequence continues at coordinate 15,828,706 of OZ012728.1, forward strand.
TCTATAATTTATTTTTTCTTCAAACGTCATAAAAGTACGTTGTTATGTATTTGTATTCAACAAGCAGAAGTTCAATATTGTCGCCGCCGGCGTAAAAGTGTATCCTTGGCAACACATTTACGCCGGCGGCGGACAAAGTAAAATATTATGAAAAATAGTTAGGTTGTAATTCAATAATTTGACAGTTAAAAATGATACAATTAAACAAAAATAACAAAACAGCATATTCTACGGCAACTTGAAATGCTAGATAAGACAGAATATTTTTTGAAGTTTTGAGCATTTTATAATATTTATAATTTTATTTTCTATGTTTGAAGAAAAAATAGCATGTGTTATTCGGAGTAAATGTGTCTTTGGGTGCTTCGCATGTAATTGTCCGACTCGCTTCGCTCGTCGTTCAAACTTACATGCTCAGCACCCAAAGTATCACATTTACTCCTAATGACACAATATACTATTATCCACCTCCTCTCAATAAATGCTCTATAACTATGGCGATTTTAAACAAGCAAAGTATCAGATTACCCACTAGTGGGTATAATTTTGAGGAAAGCCACTAGTGGGTATTTTTTATTTATAACAATAATAATAACACACAACACCTTGATAACTACTTTGATTGACATTTTAATTTAAAAATTTAAAGCATATGTCACTGTCAAATAATATTTCTTTAATAAATTTTTCATTTATTAAGAAATGTTGGATAAAACGTTTACTGGTCAAAGTGGAATTACCCACTCGATAAAATTATCATACTCAGCCTTCTGCTTCGTGTGCTATAATTTCTCTCGTGGGTAATTCCTTACTTTGCCCACTTTTAAAGTAAATAACTATTATCTACGATCGTTGTTAAAAGTGATTTTTTAACGGTTGCTTAGCAAGTTAAAAGTGTCACTTTTTAACACTAGTGTTAAAAGTAACATAGCAACGTGTTAAAGTTAAAGTGATTTTATTGTTACTTTTAACACGTTGCTAACGATTTGAATCAAGGAATCAACAAATATAATATAACCCTACCTGTCAAATATCATTCTACATTTTTTATTATTTACTAATACACTAGGAAGATCATAGATATAATTTTGTATGTAATATGTGTTAAAAGTGATTTGTTTCGTTCTTGAGGTTGTTTCACTCGGCTTCGCCTCGTTTCACGAACTTCCCCACTTACTCATAAAATGTCACTTTTAACACTTATATCATAAATAACTATTATCCAACACCTCTCAATATATGCACTATAACTATGGCGATTCTAATCAAGAAAACTAACAGATTACTCACTAGTGGATATAATTTTGAGAAAATCCACTAGTGGGTATTTTTTATTTATAACAATAATAATAACACACAACACCTTGGTAACTACTTCGATTGACATTTTAATTTCAAAAATTTAAAGCATATGTCACTGTCAAATTATATATCTTTAATAAATTTTGCCTTTATTAAGAAGTTTTGGATAAAACATTATACTTCACACGTGGGCAAAGTGCCCACTTGTAAAGTAAATAACAATTATCTACGATCGTTGTTAAAAGTGGCCCTTTAAACGGTTGCTTATCAAGTTAAAAGTGTCAATTTCGGACACTAGTGTAAAAAGTAACATAGCAAAGTGTTAAAAGTGATTTACTAATTTATTAAATTACTAAAATTGGCAGGAATCGTTTCACCTATAATTGCTGTTTCCAGATTTCGTCATTGTTTTTATAATTAATTGTGCAGTATAATAAACTAATTTGTTATTCATCTATGTTAATTAACGAACACAAAGAGTAGTTTGTTGTTTGTGAAATAACGTTGTCATATGCAGATATTTTCAAAGTTTATTTGAATACCAAAAATCACTTATTGTTCTTGGGTAGGTCAAATATTGTTTGATAACAAAAGTTTGCCTGATATTGATTTGACCGTGTACACATTTTACGATTTTTGTTTTGTGAAAGAGTTTCAGATATGTTTACTTAACAATATGGTATGGGTAGCACATAACTTTCTTCTACAAATATATCTGAATTTGAATCTTTAATCGAGAGTAATTTGTTTTATCCCGTTACATTTTGTTTAATTTCACATAGCCACCTGGAACATTTAAATAAAAATAATTTCTGATATTTCTCAATTATCTTATTTATCTCGAAATTTTCCATATTAATTTATGACAAATAATATATAGTTGAAAAGAGAAAAAAATTGCGGTTTTTATTTTAGTAAAACAATTTTAGGTTCCTATTTGAAAAATAATAGTTGATAGTAGTTTCATGTAAACCTGACTTTATAAAAAAATATTATAATAAAACTTATATATGAAGAAAATTTTTCTATTCCTTAAAATAAAAAAGGTAAGGCGAGGTACGTTTTCCCAGATACATACATAACATCACAGTATACCCCACTTAGTGGGGTAGCACGAACCCAGAAACACAGTCAACCAACAATCAATCTCCTCCAAACATTCCTATCCTGACACACCACTTTTGCCTCGTCCACATTCATACATGCTCGTTTATTCTTCTCACTCGGAATCATTCGTTCACGCAACAAACCATCAATCATACCCAACCAGTTATTCCTCGGACGACCACGCAATCGTTCACCCACATATATTAGTTTCACCAACCTTTCATTCGACATTCGCTCAACATGTCCAAACCACCTCAACTGACTCACTCCCACTTTCTTAACAACAATCTTCTCAATCTCACACTCATCATACACCAAAGTATTCCGAATACGATCACGTCTCGTATACCCACATACTCCTCTCAAATATCTCATTTGTACAGCAGTTATACGTCGTTCATGCTTCTTCATCCACACCCAACATTCAGAACCATACATCAATGTTGGCATTAACACACCATTATAAACACTCAATCGAGCACCTCTAGATACATTCACGTTTCGAGCAAATGTACCCAGAGCACCCAATACCTTGCATCTTGCAGACACTCACCTTTCAATCTCCCGTTCAATATTTATTATGAAAATTGTAACACAGCCATGGAAATTCAAACAAAAACTAAAAATATTTGACATTTCGGAAAATAGATTTAGATTTATTTATTACATTGTTACATTATTTCCGGTGGAAATTTCATAGATGATTGTAATGACATAATGGCGTATTTTAGAGTTCACATTATTCCATTTATTACTGTTAAAAAAATAAATAAATTTTAATCTGATCTGGAAATATCAAATATTTTTGTCCAAGAGTATCCAATATCTTGCACCCTACAGACACTCGCCTTTCAATCTACCGGTCAATATGTCCATCCCTCGAAAACACACAACCCAAATATACAAATTCATTCGCTTGTTCCAGTCTCACACCAATCACTGAAACATTACAATCTGTCACCAAATCATTTTTCTCAAACACCAACACTTAACATTTATCAACATTCAATAGCAGATTTAAACCTTTTCCTACTTCATTTATGCTCACAATCATTCTTCTCTTGCATATTAAATTTATTGGCTACATTTCTCATTTCATTTATGAGTGTAACAAGGCGAACATTCAGAATACGATTTATTGTTTTTACTGTCAAAACGTTTTTAAAATATCAAGTATCAAACTGCGTTGGGACTTGAACGCATCGAAAATCGTCTTGACAGGAGTTCTTGCTTACTTGAGTTTAATTTATTGCTACACATGTGTGTTTGAATTTTAGTTATCATAAATAGTCATTTGAGTTTATTGCGACAAATATTCTTGATGCCATCTGGGGTTAACAGATTTACAAAGAGATCTGGTAACCCTAGATTAGGTTTTAGTTTTATGTAATTTTTGTGCTAGTTCTGTGGGAAACGTTTTCCCCTCTCCCCGCACGTACCCGCTTATGTGGTAGATGCGTGTGTTTAGCTAGCACAAGAGGAGAGTTAGTTTTTGGTTTTTGAACAGAGCAGACGTCTTTTTACGTCTGCAGTGCTCTACAAAAATGTAGAAATTTAAGAAAAATTTGTTTGTTAAATATGTTTTGGTAACTGCAACTAAGTTAACATATTCATACGTTGTCGTCGTTTTAAATATTTGTATTTGTTTCTAAATTATTCTATTCATCGTTTTACTACTTTATTAAATATTATTTATTATCACCTTTAGATAGTGTTTGTGTTTTATTTGTCACCCCTTTAGTTCAGTCTCAGCCCGCCGTGCTACATGAGATCAAAATTGTTATGATCATGGATAAGTTGTCACTGTTACAAATACAATTAATTCATCACCTCCACCAAAAACTATTCCCGCCCACTTTTGTTCAATTGAGGAAAACAAGCATTAGATCCCATTGACGATTCTGTGTACCGTGTGTATTTATCTTTTCAGGATTTAATTAAAAGCCACGAAGCATTTGAAATAATAAACAGATCAATAATCACTTGCGCACTTCAAGTGATCGCCAACGGTGGAGTTCGTCGCTGGACGGATAGAATAGAAGAGGCAGAGAGTTCCTCTTTGAAGCGATGCTAGCGATACGAGTGACATTTCGGTGATAAAGAATCACGCAGAGCTGGACTGGGGAGACTTCAAGAGGGAATAACTAAGAATTATGGTATTTATGTTTGTCCAGAATAATTTTGAAGCCTACAATGCGAACAGAAACAATTTTAATTGTGAATAAAAATGATATTGAAAAAATGTAAAATGCTTCGCATTTTCAAGGCCCTAACAAAAAATCTAAGTGAGATATCGCAAAACTATCGCCGAATTTGAAGTTTGTATGCTTCAATTTACCCACAAGTAAATTTTCTGCAATTTTATTTTTTCGATTTTTGTCGCCTCCGCCAATTTTTTTCTAAGGCTGATATCTCAACAAAGAAAAAAGATACGGAACTGCGGTCTACACTATTGGATTCAGCGTATGAATATTCATAAGTTTGCAAAGATTCATTAAAATCACTATGCGTAAAAAATAGTTAGAGCAAAAAGTAAATAAAATGATCTAAAATCTTGGAAATGTTAATTTTTATAGCCTATTCCACTATTTTCGATCTAAAACTTTCCAAAAAGTTATATATGTGTGACTTTATGTGCCAAGAAATCGAAGAAAATACTACAAAATATTTGAAAGCCAATATTTGAAAAACTAAAATAGATAATTAATAGTATATTACATAATAAGTCAGGAAAGTGATACTTTACTAGACGAAGCGCCTGTTTGAAATACGAGGCCGTTAGGCCGAGTATTTTAATACGCTGAGTCCAGTAAAGACACTTTCCTGACGTATTATGTATACTATTTTTTCTGAAACCGTTTTAATTTAATAAATAATTATGAATAATTCACAATATTTAAATTTTTTGGTAAGAATCATATTAGCGATAAACTACGTATCCAAGGTGAGAACAAAAGCTGTTGAAAACGTGAAAACAACGACTAATAAGAAAAATATTTTTGTGTCAAAAGTAATTGATTTTAGTGTGTAAAATGTTGGAAAATAGCGAAGAAAATGAGAGTGAGGAGTATTTAAGTACTCCTCCTGAAATCCTAAATGAGGCAGCTGCAGCAGTAGAAAATTTACTACCGAGGAAATCAAAAGACCGATATGGAAAAGAGTATAAAATTTTGTTGTTATTTATTTGAGTCAAGAAAGTACTTTCCTGACTAGTCAGGAAAGTACTTTACCTGACTGTTATGTAATGATCTATTTTCCTGACTCAATTGCGTCAGGAAAGTGGGTACTTTCCTGACGGTTTCAGAAAAAATATGTTTCATCGTATTCAGTACACTATAATTATATAATGGGTAATATTTACCTCCCGCCTGCCTTCAGTAAGGCATATATTGTTTTTAAGAAAAAAAAAAAAAGTGTGTGTGTGTGTGTGATATACAATTTTGAGTATTTATGCTTTTTGAATATATATGAATAGCTGATTACATTTTGGATAAAATTAGTGAACCGGAAGTAGTAGTTCACAAGAAGCCCTTAACAGTTTTTCTTGAAAAACACGGTTAAATTAAATTTTTCAACAATTTATGTTATTTAGAAAATTGTAGAACATTAATTTTACATCTGTTTTGATTACACTAATTTTATTAATTTTCATTATATTCAGAGGTAATAAAATATAAAGAAATTAAATTTCACAAATCTTGCATTCCATGTACACCATGGAAACAACAATTTTTTAAAACTTTTTACGAAATGTGACATGTCATTGTGATTGTGAAGCAGTTTTCTTAGTGAAATATATGTAAAAAAAAAATACAGAAATATACGAAAGAAAAAAAAATTTCTCAAATATAAATAGAAAATAAACAAATAAGAAGGTATTTTTCTGTATCATCAAATACTATTTTGTACCGTTTAAGAGTTGTATTAGGCGGGAGTTTTGTGCCGACCACATCATATTTTTTTATGGCGATATATCATATCATATTTTAGGGGGTTAAACATGACAAAAAATATTGAAATATCGAAAAATTCTTCGAATTTAGTAGGGCTTAACTTTGAAACCTAAATTGTATGTTCCTTCAAAAAGTTAAAGTGATATATGGAAGGACTTAAAGGAAAATGTTTGTTCCAATATTTTAAAAATGAAAAAAGATAAATTAAATCTGTTTTAATGAGCGAACTCGGCATACTTTACTTGTATAGTAAGATATTTTCTATAGTGATATCTTAAGAAATACATATTTTAAAATTGTCCAAATTCAGAAGGGTATATCTTTAAAACCAATAAAAGTAATTCAAATCTGATTTATCGATTGTATTGATCATAACTTATTTGTATAAATCGTAAATTTTTATGGTGTTTTCTTTAAAAAAAATTATATGAGCGGTGAAAAATTTCGATCAAATTCTAATTCAAATCTAAGTTACTGCAACTAAAATTAATATCATGTTATACTAATCAGATTACAAATAAATAACTAATACCATTAGATGAATACAAGTATAAATCACGGCTGTGGGAAATTTGCTCGCAGCAGGAGCCGAACAGCAAGTCTATGTTTACAAAAAGACACTACAGAATTAGTGTATGGAAAACCGTGGTATAGCTTGCGATCTAAAGTTGATACAAGCGAATGTGATAAAGAATCGCGGTGACGGGTGATATCACATGCGGAGGGGGTCCGGGAGGTAGTGGAGGGGAGGAGGAGCCAGCAGGAGCGCATTGAGGGGATTGAGACCAAGAGGAGGTTGAAATTCGGAACAAATTTATAAATTAATTCGTTATAAAAAACAAAATTACGCGCCAAAGAAGATATTTAGTGCTTTGCAGTTGGTAGCATTGCATTTCACATAGCCTCCTCTGTAACCAACATTCATGGATTGTTGATGTCTTGATTAGTTTTTGAGATATTGTAATTTAATTATAACTTATTTATAATATTGAAACAATTTTTGAAAAGTGCGATATTCTGGAGCAACGATGCAACATAAAATTTTACATGAAATTAAGGAACACTTTCACAGAAGCGTGATAGAGAGCAGAGTTGTAGTGAGACAACTCATGGTTCTTGGATCATGACAATTCGTCCAAAAACCCAGATTTGTCAATTCGTGGCTCCTTGTGATTTTTGCTTATTTTTGAAATTAAAAACTGTACTGAAAAGACTTCACAGACCTTAAAGGGAGCTATCCAGGACTGTTTCACGTAATGGAAACGTTTATGGAAAGGGGAGGCGACTACTTTAAAGGGGATAAGGACCACTAATCGTTAAAATTAATAATTAAATTTTAAGACATTAAAGTTAGATTGTTTTCGGAATATACCTCACTTTTATAGAATTTTTTGGCGGAGGCGATTTTTTTATAACGGGTGTTTTTTTGGAAGTATAGAACTTTAAAATTAAATACAGCACAATAAAATCGTGGTAATAACCATGGTATTTGCTATTTTGGAAAGACACCATTTATGTTTGAATATGATTTCGGAAAGATGGACGCTATGGCTGACTCGAATTAAGCGCACCTGGAAGTCTAATTTTTTATCATTATTTGATGCAACTGGAACCTTATATCGGCAATAACTTGGCAAATGTTGGCTTCGATGTCTTCCATCGTCTCGGGTTTATCGGCGTAGACTAACGACTTCAAATATCCCCGCAGTAAATGATCCAAAGGTGTTAAATCACAAGATCTTGTAAGCCAATCCACAGGTTCATTGCGCGATATTATGCACTCATCGAATGTGTCCCTCAATAAATCGATTGAGGCGCGCACTGTGTGACATGTTGCGCCATCTTGTTGAAACCACTGCTCTTCCACATTAATGCCATTCAATTGGGGAACGCAAAAGTTCGTAATCATGGCTCAATAGCGGTCTCAACTGACTGTAACGTTCTAACCAAAATCAGAAAGAAATATAAACCAATATTTCCAACAGCCCGTAAAGCACAGTAAACAGTGACCTATTGTTTATGTAAAACCGTCTTAATAATGTCTTGTGGATTTCCTTCCCACCAAAAGCGGCAATTTTGTTTGTTAACGCATGCATTTAACAAAAAATAGCCTCATCGCTGAATGAAATTTTCAAAATAAATTTGTACAATGTGCTCCTTGGTTCTGACGTAAGTATATTTATTATGAAATGGCAAACCAAACTAAGCACAAACCTTCTATCACCTCTCAAATTGGCTGATGCTGCTCTTTTTAACCCTGGACAGTCACACCTGTTTCACAATTACACAAATGTTAGCCTGGGAAACCCCAAGAAAAGAAAATCTGCTTTCCTATAACCGGATGTAATTTTTCTAGTGATCTTACCTATGGAATATTTGTGTAGGTTTCTAGAAGACTTTAAATAGTTAATAACTTTTTAAACCATATATTTTATTCAAAACACAGCATTTTTCCAAAACTTAAGCCTTTTATTTTGGACTTTTGATAACAAACACATAGGGATTTTACAATAAATATTTGTTTAAGATTATAGAAACTGAATTGAAGTTATACAACTGCTGCACATGTGGAAATTTATATGAATATTGTGGGATTTCGTAGACCCCAGTGTAGCATTTCAGGGTTAAGAAGCTCTCTAGATTCCTTTATTGGAATGTATTAAACTCCGTTTCTTCTCTTGTGAATCCTTACATCTACAACTTTCTATCTTCTGTTTTACTTTGTCAGTTTTTATTATTAAAAATTAAGTCCGGTTATAGGCAACGGCTTGGTAGGTAGCATCCAATCCGGATTACTCAATAACGCAAGTTAAGCAATGCTGCCCGCGGTTAGTAGTTGGATGGGTGACCGTTTTTCGAAAACCCATATTAGCGAATACTGCGTGCCGTTGTCACACCACCGAAAATAAGATTTCCAGGCGGCATATAACCTCAACAATTGAAACCTTTTAAACAAAATAAGTCCACTTATTTTCTGAAAAGACCTCACAGTTTCCTGAAAATTGGTGGAGGCGCTTTTAAGTATTAAAAACCATATAATTCCTTTCCGTGTCCTGTTCCTGCTGCGGCCCTGTCCGGCGCCCTCCCCCCACCTTTTGGCGTCGCCCAGCATCGCGCAGGACGAGGCTACCGACCGCCGATCGTCAGTTGTCTGGCCGATGCCGTCGAAGAGCCTTGTAGCACACTAGACGTTGCTACCACCGCGTGTATACCAAGTGACGAAGATTTCTCCGCTTTGTAAATCGTCTGGGGTTCGGAGAACTTGAAGAAGAGACACGGAGGATGGGGATAGAGGAAGGAAGGATTATTTGAAGGTAGGATTTTTAATTGTTATAAAAGTTTTATTCAAATATAAAAGGATGTCCGATTTCTTGAAACTCAACAAGCTTTTTAATATTTACACAGCATGTTTGTAAAAGGATAATGCCGCTTAAAAGGATTGTTGCTGGTGTAATTAAGGATTACCAAGGGATTTTATGTGTTTGGGATTTTTATGTAAACGAAATTTCAGTTCTTAATTAATAAATAAAGCGTTTCAATTAAAATTGGCAATCTGATATAAAAATAATTACCTTTACTGGATTAATCAGCTATGTCTGGATTATATTTGCATTAATTGCTCAAACAAAAATCTGGTGTGACAACACACTACTTTCTTATACATATAAAATCAACTGAATACTTATGACTTGTTCCTTGCGACTTTATTTTGACAATTATTTGACATACAGATGTTAAACCTGTTTCATTTTTAGTTCTCATTGTAACAATGAGTATATTTTAAAACATAAATTATATTTAGTATTTAGTACTTTTAAACTAATTAAACATATATTTTTTTAAATATGAAATAACATATTTTTGACGCGTCCCAATTATTTGACATGCTTTAATCTCATTTTATTACGATTATTGTAATACATTATTTAGTTTGTCTCAACATTTGATATACAGAAAAAGTTCAAAAACATTTTATAATCCAAATATTTTTGCTAACATCTTTTATGTTAGACTGTATTACTGTATTACATAAACTTTTGTTTGATATTGTTTAGCGTCTATAAAGTGGCTCTTTATGATCTAGTCCGATAAAGTAAATAAAACTTGGTAACCAAACAATCGAAAAAAAAATCTGATGTTACCAGCACATAACCTCCCGCCCAATACTTATTCTTAAACGGTACAAAATAATATTTAATAATACAGGAAAATACCTTCTTATTTGTTTATTATTATATATTTAAGAAATTTAATTTGCTTTCGTATATTTATTTAATATTTTAACATATATTTCACTAAGAAAACAGCTTTACAATCACAATGACATATGTCACATTTCATAAAAATTTTAAATGTTTAAATGTTTCCATGGTGAACACAGAACATAAATTTTATGAAATTTATTTTTTTTATATTTTATTATCTCCAAAACTAATGAAAATTAATAAAATTAGTGTAATCAAGCAGATGTAAAATTAAATATTCTACAATTTTCACAATAACATAAATTGTTGAAAAATTTAATTTAAGAGTGTTTTTTCACGGAAAGCTGCTAAGGGCTTCAAGTAAACTGCTACTTCAGGTTGACCAATTTTATCCATAATTTAATCAGCTCTTTATGTAATATAAGAAGCAAAAATACAAATTATTTCATCACATCATGTGTCAAATGTAATTTTCATTCTAAACTAAGAAAAATAATCTGTATTGCAGTGGAACATAAAATGCTTTTAGCAGAGTGCCACACCCAGAAATGGATATTTATTTATTTATGTGCCCTTAAAACTTCCTCTTCCAGTTTTTCAATTTCATTGAAAATCAACTCAGCTCTGCGTATTATCATAAAACTTTTAATTCCAAGTTTCGTTACCATACCTTATCACGTTTATGAGATATTACACACTCGAACACACATCTATCCATCCATACACACAGAAAATTGATCAAAATGGATTCAGTAGGCCCAACACATGTATTTTCGCCAAAATCACGTCCAAGATTTTTTTCATAATTCCAATACTTTGTATAAGGAAGTAAAAAGGTATTTGACAAAAACTATACAGCTGTATATTAAATAGTTTTCCGTTTAATATCTATGTATTATTATTTCCTGTTCAACACATTCATTTATTATATGAAATTGCAATCAGTACTCGATGAATACAGTATATTAATTTGCAATATATGCATCGGTGATTCGATAGAAACTTTTGTATAAAATTATTGGTTTGTAAATTTGTTTGATACTCGCTACAAATACTAGATATTAATACTGAATAACTTACCATTTCGTTCTGTCGATCCTGTAATGGAACCTGCAACAAACATATTTAAATTAATAAAATATAAACCACAATATTATTATACGATGCGAGTAAATATTTTAGAGTGAAACAGAATGAGAGGCAGGTATCTGCAGGGTGCAAGGTATTGAGTGCTCTGGATACATTTCCTCGAAACGTGAATGTATCTAGAGATGCTCGATTGAGTGTGTATAATGGTGTGTTAGCGCCTAAATTGATGTATGGTTCTGAATATTGGGTGTGGATTAAATAAGTATGAACGAAGTGTAACTGCTGTGGAAATGAGGTATGTGAGAGGAGAGTGATCGTGAGAAAAATGTTAAGAAAGTGGGGGTGGGAGTGAACTATTGCGTGGGCATCCCAGGAATAAGAACCTTTGTAAATTAATTTTCTCATAGTTTATTGTTACTCTATCAGGCAAAATAAGTTTAAACTTTATTCGTTATTTCCGTAATTAAAAAACTTTTACTATTTCTTTTTTCATTTTCTTTCATTACCTATCAATAACTATCATTCCTTACATTTATGCTTATAGGTTAATAAACAGTCTGTATATGTTATCTTTTGAACTGTACAAAAAAGTAATAAATATAGCTAATATTTTTTTTTATTATAACAAAATTTACTCAGTTATTCACTGAAATATTCTCAATAGTATATTGTACAACGAGCATGGAATGGTACTCATTTCCTACGAGTGTGAAAGTTAGTAGCATTCGCTTTCGGCTCATGCTGCAAATCATACGAGTACGAAATGGACATTCCATGCAAGTTGTACACTATACTTTTTCTACGACCACGATATTATTTCCGAATTAATTTAATTTTAATAATAAATTTGTCCCGCTTTCACCATACCAAAATTTGACAATTCTAAATAAGTATCCTGGCAATGGCACCTGTACTGAAATGAGCTGACCTGTATTGAAATACTCACAAAACAAATTCATTTCGCACGATGCTTGCAATGTACCTCATATCCCTAGCAACAACAAACATACAATGAGCAGATTTCTAAGTGGTCGTAGAAAAAATACTTTATAGGTCAAAATCAGATGTCATAATTAAAATATTGATTAGTATGTGAGGGAGGTATAAACTTCATAGTTGCACATTACAAAACTATTTGGAAAATTCTGCGAAACCCTCTCGTACAGACAACAAAGTAAATAGTTCTTATGTGTGCTCGACAATAACAGACTAGACTTTTCTCGGGACTGTACCAAACAAAATGCGTGACATTTGTTTTGTTCTTTTGTATTGACGTTTCGACATTACATCACTTTTTGTTTAGGACCAAATAGGCTGTTACTTACAAGGCTACGGCAACTGATATTTCGTCCTGTCTCTGTAGGACAGTACATAAAAAATTTGGCGGAGGCGCTGCTAAAGTTTCACGTGCGTGTAAATTTAAATTTGATTGTTTAATACTGGTTTATATAATGGCTTTACACCTTTGTAGGGTAACGCCGCTTCTAGTGAAATTTTCTAGATACTTTTGTTGAAGTAGATTAATCTTTGTTTCTCATAGTTCTTATTTTACTTTAATAATATCTTTATTTTTTGTGCCTCCGTCCAAAATCACTAGGTCTAGACGTTTCAAAATCGTCCAGAAACCGTTTGGTTTCAGGCCTAAGCCGACAAAATTAAGGACTTTTGTAAGATTAAGTTTGGTATCAACTGGCTGTCAAGTTTGTGGGTTGATTTTGTTTAGAGTTTGAGTGCACAAAAAAAAATCTGTTGTGGTCAGCACAATACCTCCCGCCATAGATTTCTTATCAAACAATGCAGGAACACGTACCACTATTATCAAGAAATGCTTATCTCTTCAAATAATTATAACACATATAAATGAAATTTTCAACCGTTACCTATTTCGTTTTTTTCAGAAACTATAAAAATACAATTTTTCTTTAACGTGTTGTAATTCGTAAATGGTGACAGTAAGAGGAAAATGTTTCAAACAATAATTGTAGACAATAATATTTACAACATTATACGAAAAATAAAATTTTCGTTTAACCATAATTTACTGAGATATTTTAAAATAACATGAAAGGGCTTCAAGTAAACTACTACTTCCGGTTATTGGATTATCACCAAAAACTAATCAGCTCTTCCAAAAGGGATACAATTGATATATACAAAATATCAAAATTTTCAGTTTAGTGGTTTTTGAAAAACCGTAACTCCAGAGATATCTACATCCTGTATTGTTTTTGGTCAAAAAATTCGGTAGTGAGTTATCAGTGGTTGAGCACGTTTTAGGGTCCCTAGAATATGATTTTAATAGTTTCGCGATGATGTCTGTGTGTGTGTCTGTCTGTCAGTCGGTTTTTGTGGATCTCTGGAGTTTCTTAAAACATTCTAAACTGAAAATTTTGATATTTTGTATATAACAATTGTATCCCTTTTGGAAGAGCTGATTAGTTTTTGGTGATAATCCAATAACCGGAAGTGGTAGTTTACTTGAAGTCCTATCAAGTTATTTTGAAATAAGCAAGGTAAATTATGATTTAATCACAATTTTTGTTATTAGAATAATATTTCAAATATTATTATCTACAATTATTGTTTGTAACATTTTTCTCTTACTGTCTCCATTTACGAATTACGACACGTTAAAGAATAGTATAATCTACAATAAGTAATGGAATGGCACATATTCCACGAGAGCAAAAAGTTTGAAGTCCGAGCCGAAAGCGAGGGCTTCGGTTTGCGAGTATGGGATATGCCATTCCGTTACATGTTCTAGACTATACTTTCTATAACAAGATTTTGGAAATTTTACAAAAAATACACACATAAAACTGTTGAAAATGTCAAATTCAAATAAATCAAATTAAATAAACAGACGTAACCATAGTAACTGAATCAAAATACTTCATATATCGCGCTAATATTCGGCTCTGATTCGTCGAAAATATTCCATACGCAGCGTATGGAATGTTATTGATTCCATAACAATTTTTAGTTGTGGAATGTCTAGTTTCCAAAACAGTGTTATAGAAAATTATATTTTGACATTTTCGTTTAAATCTGCTAACCTGTGCTTTTTGAAATAACAAAACAATGCTTGAAAAATGTCTATTTTTGACATGTGTCATAAGTGAAAACAAAATTTTTGAAGGGGTGAGCGTTTCTTGATATTGGTGGTCAGTGTTCCTGCATCATTTGATAATAAATCTATGGCGGGAGGTATTGTGGTGTCCACAATTGATTTCTTAGTTCTTGTTACAACTCTTGTTCAATTTCATAGTTCATTCTTATTCTGTATTCGTTTACTGATACCTTTATTGGTTCTAATATGTACTGTTATTATTAATATTTATTACTGTTATTGGTTCTCACTTTTATATCTTTAGTTTTTTTTTATCTTGTTTTAATTTTGAACGGTGTACTGGAATATGGATTCTAAATTTTCAATTTTAACTTTTTTGAACTTATAATTACGAGGATTTTACAGCCTTCAAAACATGATTAACCTATTTTGACAATGTCCAAGAATGGTACTGAATTTTAATAAACCATTAACTTGTTAATTTTCCACACTAAACAATGTATAATTACTGAGAATTACAACAAATTAAGTGCTCTCAAAATTCATTTACTAACTCCTCACATGAAGCCACGTTGTAGCATGAGAAAATTGAATTAAAATCGCTTATTACACCGCTAAACTATTAATACAAGCATCAATGGAGGTACCAAATGCTCAAAGAGTTCTCAGATGTAACTATAATAACATGAATGAGTTATTATGTTGGTATGGAAGATGAGGAACCAACTTAATTATTTTCTGTTTTGTTGGACGATGAGTTAGGAAATTATTGGTGGGTGAAATGTTATAAATTATGCATATCTGTAATTGATATACAAGTAAACGTGCCAACAATGTATATGTAGATGCCGCGCACTTGTGGGGCCCTAAAATTTTTATGGCACGAATATTAAACGAGGATGGAACAGTAAAATGTAAAAATGTTTATGAGCGCGTAAAAATGAAAATAAAGTAGATATTTTAATTCAGGTTTCTGGCGGTTGCTGTTGGTTGTCATTTTATTTAATAATGAAGCAAATTTATAGCATTTTATAAAAAAAATTACGCTTGTGGCATCTGTACTATTGGTATACTAGAGGGCTGTAATTTATGGACAGAACGTGAAAAATATATCAAACAAAATCACATGAGTTTCTTGTACATGTAACAATAGTTATTTGTCAAACTAGAGAGGAAAGCGCTTCTTTTTCCCCCTCGAGTTCGAAGTTTGCTTCATGAGCGCAGTGGAAGAAGAGCTTTCCTCTCGTGTTAGACACAACATTTTTTTCACGACATGTTTCTAAAAACGATTTGCTCGGACCTAAAATACACTTTGAGAACACAACTGACAGGCAGACACGTTAAAAGTTAGGTTATCAGATACAAGGCGGTGTAGCAGTGTTGCCAATGAACCAATCTTAAATATCTTTAATAAGTTGTCAAATTGTGATTTAATAAGAAAAAGAAAAATATAAGACATAATTGTAAGATAATTTAAAGTATGCATATCACTAAAATAAGGATTTTCAATAAAATTAGGAATTTGTTTATAATTTTTATAATTATCTTTTTGTAAATAACATTCATATTGGTAACACTTCTATATTTTCCTCTCTAGAGAGGAACAACACACTTTCCTAACTATTTTGGGAGAAGAACGGTGGGGTTTCCTACCACGTCGTGAAAAAAAAAAAATTATTGAACATACAAGTATATTGGAAATTATCTCAAAATTGAAAGCTGATACAGGAAAACTGTAAATAATTTTTTTTCACTGTTCTGCTCCCGAAATAGTACATATTCAATAGGTATATCCCAATTGAATGGCAAATACCTGAATATTATTGTACACGAATGTAAACGAGAGAAATTATTCTGATTGTATTTGCCATGCACGAGGGATATATTACACGAATATTTCTCGAGAAAGATTTAAAATTATTGAACAGATATTTATTTTAATAATTTGCACTAGTGCAAAATTATCGTGTAATTCTACGTTGATTAGACGAAATTCAGAAATGTCAGAATTCTTTTTGGCTTAAATTTTATGAGGGAAATAGTCTTTAAATACATCATAATAATATTCCTGTTTCACATTTTGTAATAAAGAATGCTCTATTATATCCTGAGATGTAATAAAAATCGTTCATACTATTGTACAACTCCGGCTTTTTATATAGCACCCCCATCTTCTTCTACTTGTAAACATCCCAGAGAAGATGGGTCTAAAATTTTATTAAATCCGTTTCGTTGTCCCGTGCGCGCTGTCTGACATATTTATCGCCCACATTGGGCATATTTCTCCAAGGATACCTCAGGACCAAGTCTTGTATAGCCGAATGGAATATTTTCCATGCAGGATGAGTGGTATACAGCAAGAAACAAACCCTGAAGGGTGGATTTACGAATGAGAAATATAACTAGATAGTGTTTATTTGGTTCGCTATGTAGTCGAAAGAAAATCAATGGCTGTAGTTATGTTTTGTGGTCCTCTGTGCATGTAATTAAAAGTTTAATGGCTGTGTTTAATTTGGGGGAAGTTTATTGGACACACAAAATAATAATTCAATTTATATCAAATATAACAGATAAAATAGATAACATTAAAACAGTTTCAAGTTAAAAATGTTAGCAGTAATATTCGTATAATAGTTATTTGTCAAACAAGAGAGGAAAGCGCTTCTTTTTCTCACTCGAGCTCAAAGTTTGCCTCATGAGCACAACGAATGAGGCAATTCGAGCAAAGAAAATAAACCAAATGATTATAAAAATGAACTCCATTGCCTTGCTATATATTTAATTTTATAAGAAATATTAAATATATCTGTCAGTTTTCAGTTAAGGTCAACCATACAGGCTGAAGATAGCGCAAGATGAACATGATTTTTTTTGAAACAATATATCATTATTATAATAAATGAAACATATAATGTTTTATACCCACATTTGTAGATAAATGTCCAAAATTTTGTAATAAATTTTAAAAAGCTAATTTTGTTTACAAATTATACATGAACATAATTTTCAAAGTAGTAAAATATATGCCACACATTCCCATGAACGACTATAGTAATGCATATAATTTGTATATTTATAAATATGATCGTCTATAACATACTAAAATTATTTTTCATTTAAATTTACAGTTTTTGAAAAACAAATAAAAACATACCAAAAAGTGTGTTTTTTGTATATTTTATTTGTTACGAATTATTTTCATTAATGTAGACGTTCATGGGAATGAGAGACACAGTATCAAAGTTCTGTATTTTTGACCAACTAGACTTCAACGAATATTTTTTTATAGTTTAATGTTTCAAGTTATCCTTTTTATCCACATGTATAAATACTAGAATATTCAAAGACCTTACTGTAATAATTTTCTTGTTTTTTGATAAGACTAATTGTAAGAAATAATTTATTTAAATTTGAATTTGCAAAACAAAATGTATGGGATTGAACGAACCCAACGAAAATATGTACTTCATCTGACATTGCAATGTACAAGTCACTGTAAAAAATCCATGAAATTTTGGCGAATGAACAACATGTAAATAAATGAAGAATACAGAATTTGCTGTTTTTTAAAAATTACAGGATTCGTCCTTTCGACGCGTATTTTTGACCTTAAGTCAAACATTGGAACTTGCACTCAGTGTTGCCAACCTCGGACAATAAAGTTATTGTAATGAACACCCACAATTGTATGTTTTGTCATCGGAATTAATTACTTCGTTCTTTTTGCACAATATTGTTTTATTTCACGTATAAATTTTCTATCATATACCTAAATTATCCTACTTGTACTACAATACAAACAAAATCCTAATATAATGGATTACTTTAATGCCGAATTTAGAGCTATTAATGTCGACTTTTCGTTCCTTAGTCCCGATTTCAAATAAAAAATGCTATTTGCAATTTTCTTGCATCTGCTTACAATTCTTAGGAAAGCTGAATAATACACATGATTCTAGATGCAAATGCACTCCAAGAATCATATTCGAATCTACAGTGCCCTAGTTCCAGTGTTAACAAATCTTAACCTAAGACAAAGCGGAGAGTCTTTGACCTACGAAGCGTGTTTACTCGCTGGGAAATTCGATTTCCTCGCTTTTTCCTCTTTCCGTGGTCTTTTATCAGTTCAAACTTGCTGTCGTTTCCTCACCGATCATTGCAATAATTCTGGATGTTGTTGCTCGGCAAAAACTTCACCAACTTTATTGAATGGCCCAGGGATATGTGGCCAAAAGTTTTCTGGAAGAGTGTTTAATTTTGTATTGTTTATAATGCTAGTTTTTACTTCATTATTTTCTATTTGAAGACGTTGAGAACATATTTGGCAGTGTTTGGCACAATGAATGAAATAAAACATGAAAGTTTTTTTCAATCTGCTGCTCTGTTTAGATGTGAAAATCGAACAAAGATTAGAATATTCTTCATTTATTTATCTTGATCATGATGATGATAGATAATTAATTATTAAATCCGTGTACCATTACGAATATAATAGTTTTCAGATTGTGGAATTACGGTATTTAAAAAAACTATTAAACTGATTATTTTTTGACGTTTCTTTAAACCAATGAAATGCTTTATTGTATGTCACGTGTCTGCGTTTTAACCAATCCTGTCATTATTATACTGAGAATAATGCTCTTGTGATTATTCCCGGCAATTCTCTGTAGCTTTTTTGTTTTTGTTGACAGATGTCAAATGTCAAATAGGTATCATCAACACAAGTAAAAATGAGCAAAAAAGATAAATTTAGTGCTGTGCCTGATGATGAAATCAAAAAATAATCTAATTAAATATCACTCGAGAGTTCGATAAATTAGAAAATAATTCTCCAGTATCTTTCTCAAACTTGTCGCCATTTGGCAATAGCCACGAAAGCCCGTAGGCAACAAGTTTTCGAAAGATCTGTCAAATTATTTTCAATTTATTCTCATTCTCTTGTTATATTATTACTGAAAATTTTGATATTTTGTATATATTAATTGTATCCTCTTGGAAAGAGCTGATTAGTTTTTGGTGATAATCTAATAACAAAAAGTGGTAGTTTACTTGAAGCCCTATCAAGTTATTTTAAAATATCTCAGTAAATTATGGTTTAATGTCAATTTTTGTTTTTAGAATAATGTTTCCATATTAT
The DNA here is from genome assembly GCA_963942605.1 of Poecilus cupreus. Lineage (NCBI taxonomy): Eukaryota > Metazoa > Arthropoda > Insecta > Coleoptera > Carabidae > Poecilus > Poecilus cupreus. The sequence continues at coordinate 15,848,569 of OZ012728.1, forward strand.
TATCTACAATTTTTGTTGTTTGAAACATTTTTCTTTCCCTATCATCATTTACAAATTACAACACATTATAAAAAAGCTATGTTTTGACATATTTATTTAAAGCTGATAACATGTGCTTTAAAAATAAAAACACAAAAAAGTGTGAAAAATGTTATTTTTCTACTCCTATACAGAATGTTTCATAACTTCTGGTACATACGTTAATGGTATATGTTATTTGATATGCTGAATACGAATGAAAAAGAATTTTTTTTAATCGCAAAATTATTTTCCATGTTTCCCAGTCCAAAATTTTTCGTTGCCACTGCCACTGGGTGGATGATTATGTTAATAATTATCGTTTCATTAAAAATAATTAAATTTTGTTTGTATATTTTAGTAGTATTATGTAATTTAAATTGTTGATTACCTACTTCATTATTTGTGTTTAATAGGAAAGCGAATCCAGTGCAGTACTACAAAAAATGTTTTAGGTAAACAACCCTTAATTTTTCGAATTTAGACAAATTTTTTTTAGATTCGTAATCAGCATATAAAATAAAATATACCATTAACTTATGTACTCGAAGGTATGAAACACCCTGTATAAATATATCTTTATTATTTAAATTTTTTCGAAAAATGATTACGATAGTCATTATTCACGAAGATGAAATTTGCGTCACGAGCCGTAGACGAGTGATGCAGATCATCCGAGTGAATAATGACCATAATCCCGAATATAATACTGTAGTTTTTCTACTCCTTTAAATTCGCAAATTACTTTAGAAAATAAAATAAATAAATATTAAATTTATTTTGGTTCAGCTATTGCTGGTCTTCCGCTTAACCATTTCTCCGAAACAAAAATATATACAGAAATGCAAAGTGAAACAATGATCGAAATTCGTTGAAAACACATGTTGAAAAACGTCAACATAAAAATATACAATGACAACTGACTACATGTCAACTGTCAGACGCCCGTTGCTTGGTAATCCACATCACGTCTTTAAAATATACGTGAATTATGGATTTCGGGCTCTGTGATTGGTCGAGAAGAATGAATTATGAATCATAATACACGACAGTGAATTGTAGGTACTATAATTCATCGAAAAAGTTTTAATAATGGGGATATATTTATACAGGAGTATAAAAACATTTGAAACCACGGCTAGTAAAGGTGTGATCAATAAGTTATTAAGCGTCATGGGAACCAAAGCAATAAATGACATTTTAATACCGCGAGTAGAAAAAGTTAAATACATAAAACGGTCTGATTAAAATATGTTTCTTCGCTTTATCTTTATAGCTTTGTTTGAGAACAATTTTGTGTCTTATGACTAGACTGGCAATTCGCAAAGTATCTACATCTTTTGAAATATAACTCAAGGGACATATTTGCGCAATAAATATGCCAATTAATAATATTTATTTCTGTGCAGCTTAAAAGAAAGACATTTAGCGCCTCCACTATAATTCTAACTTTGTCATATCTCTAATATTACATATATACATATATAGGTATCACGCTATATTTCACTTAGTGGGGTAGCACGAACCATGAAACACAATTAGCGATCAATCACACATTCCTATCCTGGCACACCACTTTCGCCTCAATCATACCTAACCATTTACGGCAGTGTTTTACAAACACTAATTTAAGAAAATAATTGAACTTTATTGCTAAATGAGATATCAAAAATGCAAGAACATGTATTCACAAATATCTTTAATGACGCGTAATTCAAAATTCGTCGAACGTCCTCGCACATCCTTTCGAGATGTCCAAACCACCTCAACTGACTCACCCCCACTTTTTTAAACAACATTCTTCTCAATCCCCCTCTCACATACACCAACGTAACTACTCTCCAATATTGTTATATGAAATTAGTTCTCGGCACAGTTTGAGTGCCACTGGAGTACAAAAATCGACCAAACCAGCTGCACATACATTCTCATCGTCCGGTAGACCAGGGCGCCTGGCTAGTGTAACAGTTGAAGATAAGTGAATCAAACAGAAACAAAAGCAGGTGCCCTGGGTTCACGTGGCTTCTGCCCCCTCCCCTTGGGAAATAAAACAGCATCGCAGGAAAAGGACAAATGACACTCAACTCCTGCATAGACAAATGTGAGCAAACACCCGACTGCGGTGTATGATGCAGAGTTATGTTGCATAATTCATTCATTTATTACGAAGATTAGAAAGCCACCCTGTGTGTATGTGTGTTTGTGTGTGTATGTTAAATAGTCTGTATTAATTCGCACACAGCTTTGAGAATATGTACCATACCATTTTAATTTATTTGTTTTAATTAGTTGAATAAGTTTTCAGAAGCTACTATAATAAATGATAAAAAACACAATGTTTCGACCACAGATTTAATAATATATAGTGTTGTAACAGATAACAATATTTTTTATCTAGATAAAGATAAAGATTACTATTCTCATATTAATCTAGATAAGATAATAGATATTTATTGGACAAATTATCTAAATAATAGATAATAGATAAGTGACAATTATCTAGATATTTATTAGATAATAAATAGATAAAACAATTTTTTTATACAGGGTGTTGACCGCGACCCCGGAACATAGGACTTTAACATGTAAAATCATACTTTCGTAATTTCCTGCTTAACAAATTATATTAGACAAAAAAGGTTCAAATAAAGTTGAGAGATCATAAAATTCTACATCAGAATCAATAAACAGAATTAAATTTACATGCCCTATAACGCCAGAAATTAAATATTAAAATATTAAAAATTAGCTCAAAAATCGGGTTAGCCTTGTAAATGAAACAAACAGGTTTCTCTTAAATGAAGAGAAAAATTGATTTGATTAGTGCCAATCCGATTTCATTTCATTGAAAACTTTTGTTGCTTTAATAAATATTCTTGTATAAAAATTAATTAGTTTTGAAGGAACATATAAAAGTATTTAACTGATACTCATTATGGAGACGAAGTAGTTTGAATATTAGTAGTTTTAATTCAAATTGATATCGTTTTAAATAAAAACGTTTTGTTTAAAATTAAAAGGCTTACCTTTTATTATTTTTAAAAACAAAATTTAAATATATTTATTTTCGTTCAATGCAAAAAAAGAATATAAATTAAAATTATATTCAAAATTTATATTTTTTTTAAATTAAACCTAATCATTTTGTAAGAAATAAAATTTTCTTCAACGAAAGCATTCAAAAGGAAAACTAAAAATTTTATTGAAACACGAAGCCGAAGGCTGAGTGTGATTATTTTATCGAGTGTGGGTAAATTTTCTAAATTAAAATGTCTACCGAAGTAGTTTCCAAGGTGTTGTGTGTTATTATTATTGTTATAAATAAAAAATTACTCACTAGTAACTTTTCTCAAAATTATAGCCACTAGTGGGTAATCTGTTACTTTCCTTGTTTAAATCGTCATAGTTATAGAGCATTTATTGAGAGGTGTTGGATAAAATAAATAATTAATTAAATACTCCATGTATTCTTTATGTACGGTTAACCGCCCGCAAAATTTTGTACAATATCTTGAAACCTAGAGTAGATCTGCAACTGCGGATCTCAAAAATCAATTCTACGGAAAATTTGACATTGGCATGGAAAAAAAATCCAACTTTCTACGACTATTATTAATAAAAATAAATAATTAATTGAATACATTATGTATTTTATATGTACTGTTACCTACCCCTAAATTGTTCTACAATATCTTGAAAACTGTAGTGGATCTGCAACTGCGGATCTCAAAAATCGATTTTACGGAAAATTTTACATTAGTATGGAAAAATATTCCAACTTTCTACGACTAGTATTATATAAAATAAATTATTAATTGAATACGCCATGTATTCTATATGTGCTGTTACCTACCTCTAAAATTTTCTGCAATATCTAGAAAACTAGAAGAGATCTGCAACTGTGGATCTCAAAATTCGATTCTACGGAAAATTTTACATCGATATGAAAAAAAAAAATCGTTAAGATACCTCTACTAGAACTATATTTAAACCCACTCCAAATTTTTAATTACATGTTACATATGCATTATAATGCATTTCAATGCATTTTAATGGTTTCTATCGTTCGCCTATAATTGCAACGTGATATATCAACCCCTTGAATTATAAACGTCAAAAATCATACTGTTGGATGACTAAATCTATAATAATTACAAAATAATGAAAATCCTACCTCAAATATTTCAATTATTGGGACAAATTTTGATCAAAATGGGGTTGGTATCGAAAGTTTGGGTGACAAAGACTTTAAAAATACCCCTCCGGGCCGTTTTAAACGTTTCTAAATTAAAAATAACTCAATTTAAAGTTAAAAGTGGGGTTGGATTTCCATATTTTAAGATTTTGGCCTGATTTTAGCCGATTTCCAGCCAAACCACTAGCTATAGCACGTTTCAAACAGATTTAGTTATTTAGAATTAATTAATTTGTAATTAAATAGCATAATTTCATTTCCTATAAATTGTTATTTCTACTCGTAGAAAATTAGAATTTTTTCCCATACCGATGTAAAATTTTCCGTAGAATCCAAATTTGAGATCTGTAATTGCGTATCTTTTTTAGTTTTGTTATTATTTTGAGAAATATGTCAAAATAGTATCTATATAACATTTAATAATTCTTATTTTCATTTTGGCTCGAAGAACATTATTTGTTTTCAATCAGGCCGATGTAGAATTGTCAGCAAAATTTATTTTTGAGATTTGCAGTTGCATATATTTTTTCAAATATGAATAATTTTGAAAATACTAATCGATTTTTGAATGCACATATCTCATGAACGAAAAACGAAAGAAGACTGCGGTTTTCAAATTTCAGGTCAGCAAATTGAATAGATTGTTTGAAAAATATTATGAGAGGCCTAGAAAAATCTAGAAAATTTTGGAAATTTTAGAAAATTGCGTTTGGTAAATATTGCCCGAAACCTTTCGAGTTTGGTATCAAATTAAAGGTCTCGGGGAGTAGAGTAGAACTAAAATGTCAAAAATTCAATTTGGACGATCGCCATTTGTTTCTTTCTAAAAGTTTTAAAAATACTATCTAGTTTGGTATCAAATTGAAGGTCTTGCACAGGAGGTTGTAACTGAAATGTTGAAAATTAATTTTAGGCGATCGTCAATTGTTTTTTCTGAAAATTGTTAGAATAGCTTCGAGTTTGGTATCAAATTAAAAGTCTCGGAGAAACGAGTTGAATAAAAATATTTTTAATCTTAATTCTAATGATTGTCATTTGTTTTTTTTTTTTAGTTGTTAGATTATCATCGAATGGGGTAAATAGCTCCGTGGTAACGTATCGGACTGTGGATCGTGAGATCCTCAGTTCGAATCCCACTACCGACAGTTGCCAATTTAAATTTACCCCTGTGGTTCCCCCTCCACTAACAACTTTGGGGGCTATGACTTGACGGCTGGTAACCGCATTTCATACGCAAAAATATATCACCTATCGAGATCTGCGCAAGCAGAGTGCCACACCCTTAGTGGGTAAAAGGCGTGATGATATATTTATTTATTTTATTTATATTATCATCGAGTATGGTATTAAATAAAAGGTCTCGAGAGAGAGAGAGAGGAGATAACTAAAATGTCAAAAATTATATTTGATGATCGTCAATTGTTTATTCTGAACTTCATAAACTGCCAACTATTCAGATTTACCGCTACTGCTACTGCCAATATGGCCGCTCGGCTCAAGGTCAATGATCGATGCATTATAAAAATCAAAAGTGCCGGGAGCGAGTGTCAAAATAATAAGAAAATACTTCAAATAAAATTGGTAGATAATATATTTCTCTGTAACTTCTATTCGAAGTACATTTTTATAAAATAATTTTAGTACATTGTATTGCGGTAAAAGCAGACTAAAATATGTTTTAAAACACCCAAAAACAGAGCACGTAGTACCAGCCAATGCTATGATATTTTGTGTATAAAATTTACATTTTTATCGCAAATAAATTATCAATATGAACCATCGAAGCGGTGCAACTTTAATCTATCTCTCCACCATCACCAAAAAGAATTTTTCCAAGCCAATAGATAGATATAATTCCAATAAGACATCCCTTATTGTTACAAGTGAGTTATATCCCGAGCACAACGCCCCTCGAACAATAGACTGAGACTGTACCCTGCAGACTGTACAAACTTGCATTGTTAGGAGAGATATATTACATGCCTCCACTTATGGCTTTTTGACTGAGGGATTTTTCACGCCTCTTGGAAAAACTCCTTCATTGAATGCCTTAAATTTGTGGTGATGGATTGTTTGGAAGATAATGTCATTTTATTTTACTCATTTTAAACTGAAACAAATCTACTTCTGGAAAGAAAAACTGATAGAACCATAACGTAATTCATTTATAGAAAACCATTCTCAAAAATTTGGTAGGTAGCAAAGAGTGTTTGTTGAACAGAGCTACCAATATTTACCATAAAAGAAACTTTGAAGATGAAAAGAATGGACTTATATAGGATATTTTAAAATGAATGGTTAGGAAGAAAATAAGATTTTCTTCCAAAAATAATAAAGAACAACCTCAAATCAGAAGACAATAATAAATATTTGTTTACTTCTCTGTCCTACGCCCAAAATGCTACAGAAAAATTTGAAAAATACTCTCAACGAACAACATCTTAATATTTTTTCTTCAGCTCAAATTATAAAGTGCGATATAGTTATATACATACCAAATGCGGGAACGCTTGATTCCCGGATGAGTTGAACGAATCTGGGAACCGAGTTCACGCAAGAGGTTTGTACAATATTTTTTGTACGAAAAGTATAGAACTAATAACAATTCATACAAAGAAATGAAGTTCTTCAAGGAGTTCTTTTGATATTTGTTAAAGTTGCACTATAAATATAAACACACAAATTAATTTGTCTAATATATTAGAAAACAATTAAAATATTTATAATATTTACTGTCTTCACTTGTAAATTTATTATATTTCTTATTTCCGTAAAACATTCTTCTGACTCCTTTAAACACAGTTCATATGATGTACTTCACGAAATATCACTAAAAATTGGCATATACTTTTATTGTATTTCTGTATAATATAAACTCTAAAAAACTCACTGGTGCAGAGCGCATCATCATATCTCTTAAATTTATCGAGATATGGCGGTTTTTGATGTTTTTCGAAGTGCAACTTTGAAGAACTGCAACTCAAAAATTACGCAAGATATCGAAAAATACTCTTCAGTTTTGTGTTATTCGTGCATATTATAGCAAAATAACAAATTTTTAAAAAATTGAAAATTTTGGTTTTTTTTTTCAAAATTTCGATCAGCAATATCTCAAATAATGAACGAGATACGAACTTGCAGACTAAACCATTGGATTCAGCTCATCGAAATACATAAACCCTGAAATTTTCAGAACATTCGGATGGTGGGTTGAAATTTTATAGTAAAAAGTCTGAAAATGGCATTTTTCAGGCCAAACGTCTATGGGTACCCTTTGACGTTTTCCGCCAAAAACGTCATTTTTACACTTTTTGCTCTAACTCTGTAACTCGTAAAGCAATTTTAATGAAATCTTACATACTTATGTATTTTTACGAGCTAAATCGAATGGTCAAGTCTGCGAGTCTGTATCTTTTATATTTATCGAGTTATCGCCTAACGATATTTGAGAAAAAAATCGAAAAATTTCAAAATTTTCAAAATTTGCTAATTTGTAATAAAATGCATGAGACGCACAGAACTTAGTCTGTTTTTCAATATCTTTAATAGATTTTGAGTTGCAGCCACTCAAAGTTGCATTTCGAAAAACATCGATAATTGCCATATCTCTATAAATTTCAGAGATATGACGATGCGCTCTACAGCATTGAGTTTCTTAGGGTTTATATTATATAGAAATACAATAAAAATATATGCCAATTTTTAGTGATATTTCGTGAAATCTGAAATGCAGAATTTTCTTAACATGGATTTGTTGTCAATGCTAAATGAACTTGTATTAAATTTTCTTACTTGTACAGATATTATAAACATTTTTCAAATTATAACCACAATCCTCGTTTAAATAATTGGGCCATATTGTGTAGTTCCAGATAATGTAACTATTTACTGATTTACAGATAAGTCATCCTCAGGAGTGAAGCATCAATATAAAATAAAAGTAATCTTTAAAATGTTATTAGTTGTTATATTTACGATAACTTCAATGGTAGAAGTTGGCAACACTGAGTGTCAGTTGTAATTGACAACTGAGAAATGTATAAACTTAACCTATATAATAATATTTTTACTGTTTTTTCTAGTTTTAGATTTCAAATAAAATTTAATATATACCGCGGCACTGAAGTTCCATTTTAAAGTTAAACTTCATTGCCTTGATACATAAATAACTATATTCTGTATCTGTTTATGCATAAAATTATTGTTTTGTGTGTCTAGCCAACTTATACCAAAAAGAGCATTGCAAGAAATTAATAAAAAATATATTACAAACAGAATTGTGACCTAAATTAATGAAAACCCACCTATCCGTATTTTAATTTAAAAAATAAATATGTACATATTATCTTCCGAATTATTATTTTCATTTTAATATCGGTATGCAAATACAAATCTTCAACAAACAATGGTTATCTGATAGCTGCTACTATGTACATATATTGCACACCTATATATACAGTATATTCCACAATCACTTACTGTAATTGTGTATAAACTTCGGAGATACGGCAACACTGTTTATAATATATTTCAGCCATAAATCCAAGGGCACTTAATCACATAATAACCATAGTTCAAAGCTTGTTTATGAAGAATATAAATAAAAGAGTAAAAATAATTATTCAGGACGTTCGTAACACCTGCAGACTGTGTTTAACATCCGTCATATTTTATATCTCATGAAAATAAATTAATTATAGGATAACATGGACCATCCGGTTTTGCTTAAAATAGATGCTTGAAACTTATTAAGCAAGTGAAATATTGTTACGATGAATGTTCTGACACTTAATCGACGATTACTCAACGATGGGAAAACTAAATCGTATGAAATATACATCGTTAGAAAGATTTAGATTCAGGCTACATTTTCATATGTAATTTTTTACTTCCCCTTTAACTTTTGAGTATTGGAGGTATTGGTTTTAATCAAAAAATTGGGTAGTGAATTTTCAATGAATAACCACGTTTTAGTGTCCCTACAATACGATTACGCATAACTCAAATACTATAATACCAAAAAGTACAATTTTGTGTATATTTGCTTCTTATTTATATGAAGATTTTGGATAAAATTGATCAACCGGAAGTAGAAGTAGAAGGTAATACAAAATGACACACACCAGAATAATAAAATATAGGCTGTTCCATTCGAAAATGACGAGTTATAGTCATTTGAAGTGGAGTAAATTTTATTCGCTTTTATGAACAACCTGTATAATTATATTTTTTTTAAATTATGTCAAAACGTGGAGTATAGTTACAGTTGTGCAAAAAAAAATCTTAAATTTTACTATTAAAATAATTTCAGCACGCCTTCATAAAGCAATGCGTGTATTCGGCCTTTTTTAGAGAAAAACGGAAAAACTTGACAACGCCGTGGAAAACTAAAACAAAATTCATATGTCAGTATAGGTGAATTAAAAATATATAGGATGTTCCATTAAAAAAAATACACACAATTCTCGCTAAACCGTCACGGAACTTCCTGTATATGTGAAATAGCATATTACGTACCGTGAACTGTAAGTGATAGTTTTTAGGTCGAGAATGTAGGGTCGAGATTTCCTAAATATTCGAGTCCTAAAATATCACTTACAGTTCGAGGTTAGTAAGTTATTTTTTGCAATACCTGCGTAAATATAAGAAAAGGAAAAATAGGTATCAAAATTGACAGCTGTCAGATTGAGGTTAAAAATAAAATTTGAATAATATATATTTACTTACCATCCACCATGAACGGTAAGTTTCACTTACCATCCACCGTGGACGGTAAGTAAATGATGTAACCATGAAAACCAATTGTGCAATAATAGTTCCGATGACTCAACCTGAATAATTTATGTAAATAAATATTGTTGCATTTTATCTGAATCAGAATAAATAATTACATTCAACGTTGAAACATAATAACTCAACTCCGGAGAAACTAAAATAAATGAGTCTTATCTTTTCAGAAAGAGGAAGAACTGGAGTACACTTCGGTATATAACTTACAGTTGAAATATATCCACATTCTATCCTTAACTAGTAAGAGTATTTTGTTAGCCAGCAAAACAACAATCGTAGACATAATTAATTACAAAATCCTTCATAAAACTAGTAATTTTACACGGCTACGCATGTTAATTCCTCGATGACTCCACCATCGGTATATCCTGCAACTAAGTGCTCTACAAATCCCAGAAGTATCGTCATAACTCTTTACTTGACAATGTTCTCGTGTGGAAATAAATAAAATGTAAATCCGGAAGTAGCAATGCGTGTTTTCTGGCGGAAACATGCCTAGCGGCCGACCGTTTCCGGTGGTAAGGTACCTGGACGTATATAATAAAGATCGAACTGTATAAAAAGATGGATATGTAGATGTTTGTGAAATACATCGTCGAATGGGACGTGTGGAAGATTAGAAAGAAAATTCAAATGATTGAACATTGAAATATACTGCGTGGTTCATTGGATGGTAATTTTACCTCACGCCACATCTTGTAAGGATCATGCTAAAAATTCGGTAGTGAGTTTTCAGTAGATGAGCACGTTTTGGGGTCCCTAATATACGATTTTAATTGTTTCGCGATGATGTCTGTGTGTGTGTGTCTGTGTGTGTGTCTGTGTGGATCTCTGGAGTTATGGTTTCTCAAAAACTACTAAACTGAAATTTTGATATATTGTGTATATATCAATTTATCCCTTTTGAAAGAGCTGATTAGTTTTTGGTGATAATCCAATAACCAGAAATGGTAGTTTACTTGAAGCCCTATCAAGTTATTTGGAAATATCGCTGTAAATTACGGTTAAATGACAATTTTTGTTATTAGATTTATGTTTCAAATATTATTATTATTTACACGTGAAAGAACAATTAAATGTTGATACTTTCGATTAAATTTGCTAAACAGGGCATTTCGAAAAAACAAAGCAACAATTTTAAAAATCTAATGTGGGCACCATACTACTTTCTTATACAAATAAAACCAATTGTACACGTATGACTTGTATGTTAAATTACATGTTTAATTTTTTTTAATAGAAATTAATTAATATCTTTCTAATTAATATGTTTATAATATTTCACACGACATATATTTTTGACATTTTATAATTATTTGATACGTTTGACACATAGATATTAAAATGTTTTAGTTTTTGTTCCCATTGTAACTAAGATTATTCTTAAATATATAATTTAATTTTTCTCAAAATTAGAAGCATGTACAAGAAAAGTGCAAGTAATATTTTATATTAAATATTTCATTTGAAACTTTTTCTCACAGCTGATTATATTTTTGAAATAAAAGGAATTAATTGTTTTGTGTGTCCAATAAACTTCCTCTTCCGATTTTTCAATTTTATTCCAAAACCACTCTGCTTTTAATTATTTTTAAAGAAACTTATTAATTCCAAGTATCGTTTACATATCTTGTCTCGTTCATGATATATTACGCACACGCACATCCATCCATCCATCCTCACACCCAGACATTATTGAGAAATTGGTTTAACAGATTCAGTGGGCGTCAAAATATGTATTTCTGCAAAAATCTCATGAACGATTTTTTTCGTGAATCCAATACTTCTTTATACTTTGTATAAGATAATAAAAATGTTTATTATTGACATGTATCATAGTTGAAAACTAATTTTTAGTTTTGTTTCTGCATTGTTTGATAATAAATTTATGGCGGGAGGTATTGCGGTGTCCTCAACATATTTTTTATTTTACTCGATAATTTTAAATACTGTCAAATTTTTTCAAATCAAGTATATTTTGAATTGATATGCCCATGTATCTAGAGTATAAAAGTTTTTCGATTGGGTGTTTCATTTTCGAAAATAAAATCGTATACTCTGCGCAGATATGTATGTATTTTGATATAAAATAAAATAAAAAAATACAGCCCGATGAACCACCTGGTAGATGCAAAGTTTCTCCGTTTATTAAATTCAAACAAGTTATACCTATGGTCTGTTCAAAATCGGCTTCGTTTTAACATCAACAAATGTCAAATTATTAGTTTTACAAGGAAAAATAATTGTATTCATTTTAATTATAACATTGATAATTTAATTCTAAGTCGTGTAATTGTTGTACGTGATCTTGGATTGTTCCTTGACACAAAATTGAATTTTTTGTACCATACCGAAATTACAATTAGTAAGTGTTATAAGATCTTAGGATTTATTTTGCGTGTTACGCATAATTTCAATAATATTAAATGCTATGTAACTTTATTCACTAGCTTAGTTTTGAGTAAACTCGATTATGTTCGCGTTATTTGGAACCCTTCACAACTATACTTAACAAATGCAATTGAGGGTATCCAAAAAAAATTTGTTAAAACTGTTCATTACAGATTGTTCCATTATTGGCCTCATAATGAATATGAAAATTTGTTACCAATTTTTGGTTTGAAGCCATTAACAAACAGATGTTTTATACAACAAATTCTTTTCATTTATAAATTAATAAACAATCTTATTGATGACTCAAATTTGTTAGGGCGATTAAATTTCTATGTCAATAATTGTAACACCAGAGGTGAACAATCATTTATTTGTAACTTTTCTAGAACAGGATATCATTTTAACTCTGTTCTCAATACCATGTGTCGTGTTTATAATTTGCATTGTACAGCTTTAGATTCATCACTTAGTTTAAGGGTATTTAAGGATCAATTGAATGAGATATTGTAGGATATTTATTATTAGAGATTTTCTTTCTTTCATGTATAATTGTTTATTTATATTATTCTGTAATTGGGCTTGTCCTGTTGAATAATAAATATTATTATTATTATTATTATTATTATCAATCCACCAGTTTCGATAAAAACATCATACAATTGTTTTTCGTACCAAAACAACACGTGTCTAAGTTTACTTGCTTGTGTTATAGAACATAGAAAGCTTTAAATGCACACCCTGCCAGCGATAGACAAAAGAAGGCGCTGCTGATGTTCTTATGTTTGACTGCAGGCTGTTTTTGCCACACCCAAAAACATTATCTTCTTTCCAATTTCCTTTTATTTGTTTTCACAGGAATATCATTCTATTGTTATTTGATCTTTTCTTTGTTTCCTTTGGCACAATAGTTACCTTTAAACTGTCGTTATTTTTTAGTTTTGCGCGATACATTTATTCATTTGGAAGTAACTTCCAATTAGAGTTGATTTTCTTACATATATAAATCATAATTTTTATGTTATTACATATTGATTTCATCCTTGAAATATATTATTGCTTTCTAGTGGCTGATTTGAACATGACAACGTAAGTTTATTTGGTGGAGGAGCCTGTTACAAATTCGTTGATGTATGTAAATTTAATTTTTAATAATTATTACTAGAGAGCGGACTATATGCACCAAAAAAACTGAATTAAATGCGCATATATATACACTGTTTTTTTTTTTTTTTTGGAAATATGCACTATATATATATATATATATATATGCACAAATATGACAATATATGCAGCAAAATATGCAAAAAAAATCTTAAATTATTAGATAAAAAGTACAAATGAATGCATTATCAATTTTATTGCATAATACAGTCTTAATCCTGATTCACAATTAACAAATATACTACTAATATACATATAAACTAAGTCTAGAAACTTGATATTATAAGATCGTGACATATTTACATAATTACAATAACAAATTACTCAAAATTTTCTAAAAAAAAGTGATACATAAGTAAAAGATATATCCAGCTGAGAATTCTCGGTCTTATATTCATTGTACCCACTTTTACCAGCATTCGTGTATACAAGGAATACCTACCGTTACCGTTACAGGGATTTCCCTAAAAATATTAGAGTTTATTGTTTTGTGTATTTGCTTATTGTATTGCTTATTGCTTTTTCCGTTGCATTCTTCTATTTATTGCGGCCTCCTTCTATATTAACATATATATGCAAAGTTCATACATTTTAAATTTACATATCTTTAAATATAATAAATTTTTTGGATGAATTACATTGATTAGAGCTAATTAATGCTAATTACTAATTGCGTATATTGTATATTTGGGTATTCTTATGCATATTTTTACAAAAGTTGCATATAATTGTATATTTCAATATTTTTAAGACCTTGTCTACTGATAAACAATCTGAAATTTCTGGTAATGTACATTGATAATTCCCAAATATTGGAGGAGGTCGCAATAAATAAAAGAATGCAAAAAACAATAAACAATACAATAAGCAAATACACAAACCAATAAACTCTAATATTTCTAGGGAAATCCCTGTAACGGTAACGGTAGGTATTCATTGTATACACGAATGCTGGTAAAAGTGGGTACAATGAATATAAGACCGAGAATTCTCAGCTGGATATATCTTTTACTTATGTTTCACTTTTATTTTAGATAATTTTGAATAATTGATAATTGTAATTATGTAAATATGTCATAATCTTATAATTTCACGTTCCTGGACTTAGTTTATATGTATATTAGTAGTATACTTGTTAATTGTAAATCAGGATTAAGACTGTATTGTGCAATAAAATTCATAATGCATTCATTTATACTTTTTATCTAATAATTTAATTTTTTTGCATAATATCTACATATGTTGTAATATTTGTGCATATATAGTGCACATTTCCCAAATATATGCGCACATAATTTAGTTTTTTCGGGCATATAATCCGCTCTCTAGTTATAATAAAAAAAATTAACAGGTTTCACATATATATGTGAAATAATTATCAAAATATAGTCATACGCAAGGATCAAGTCATACGTGTTCAACTAGTTTTATATGTATAAGAAAGTAGTGTGGTGCCCACACTAAATTTTTTCTATTAATGATAAATAATATTGCTAACATCTTTCATTTGAAACGGTCTTCCTTCCTGTTTAAATATTAGAAATAAACTAAATTATTTTATATGTCCTGTTAACTCCCACCAAAATTCGCATTACAATAAACCTTATTATTGTATTCATGAATCATTAAAGATTCAATATCTTCAAGGCTATTTTAAATCAACAAATTTTTGCTATTTTTTTCTGTATGAACGGACAGAAATCTAAATAATCGCAAACTATTATAGGTTTATCAGATCCCGCGCTAATCCTCTGTATATTTTATCCCACACGTCTGCTCAAAACACAAACATACCACCGAGTACTTGTGCGAAAACATGTGCTGTTGTATCTACCGCTGTTCGCAAACACTGTTCTATCCATTCCACACTCTCTGTACGTTACCTGATATGAACATTCGGCAAAGTCTAGTGTTATTTTGAACAACTGGTTCCCCAGACTGTGGAGACAATCACTACTACATTACAGCACATTGTTCGCGGCGTGGTTTCACAAAACATTGTTATTCTCGAAATAATGGCGTGGCTGAATAGTAGTCGGTGTGTACGTGATGCTTGGAAGATATAGAATTTAATCAATATTATGTGGTGCAGTTTAGTTTTGGACGCGTATATATTTGCACATTTTTTTGCAGCTGATTCTATATTTTAAATACACTGAATTTATTGTTTGTGTGTTCAGGCAACTTCCCCCAAAATTCGAGTTGTTATATACCTAATTTGTAACTGTGAGGTTTTGTTGATCTTCTTTAGTAAAAGAAAATAATAATTATTGACCAAGGTTAATAATTAGAACTGTCACTTTTGAAATAAATATAAACTCTTAAAGTATTTAACTCAGTAAACGCAATGAGGTAATAGTTATAATAGTAAGGAATAGCCCACGACACAAATTTTCTTGTTTAAAATCACCATAGTTATAGAACATTTATTGAGAGGTGTTGGGTAATAGTTATTTACTTTACAAAAAGGCAAAGTAAGGAATTACCCGCGAGAGAAATTTTAGCACACGAAGCCGAAGGCTGAGTGTGATAATTTTATCGAATGGATAATTCTACTTTGCCCACGTGTGACGTATAACATTTTATCCAACACCTCTTAATAAATAAAAAATTTATTAAAGAAATAGAATTTGACAGTGACATATGCTTTAAATTTTTAAATTAAAATGTCGATCAAAGTAGTTACCAAGGGTGTTGTGTTATTATTATTGGTATAAATAAAAAAATTCTCACTAGTGACTTTCCTCAAAATTATACCCACTAGTGGCTAATCTGTTACTTTCCTTGTTTAAAATCGTCATAGTTATAGAGCATTTATTGAGAGGTGTTGGATACAAGATATTACTACATGATTATGTCTCTCTTATTTAAAATCTTTTATTTCAATTCGGCACTAAATTGCTCAAAAGTTCAAAAATCGTCACTAAAGTAACCCATTAACGACGATTTTGAGGAACCCAGTGTTGTCAACCGTTAAATAATTATTGTACAAGTAGGATAATTTTGGCAGATATATTGATGGACTATAGTAAATTTGAATGTAACATGAAACAAAATTAGCAAGAAGAATTAACTAATTAATTCCAATGACGAAATTGAGGACAAACACATAATTTTGAGTGTTATTGTACGAGGTTGGCTACACTGACTGTCAGTTTCAATTGACAACTGATAGTTGTATAAACTTAACCTATATAGTAATTTTTTTATAGTTTTTTCTAATTTTAGATTTCAAATAAAACTAAATATGTACCTCGGCACTGAAGTTCTTTTTTATCAATCAAATGGTTTATTTTCCTCGGCCCTACGGGCCTCGCCAACTAAATGCCATATTCGTGATAAAAAATTAATCTTCAGTGCCTTGATACACAAATAACTATTATCCAACACTTCTCAATAAATGCTCTATAATTATGGCGATTTTAAACAAGGAAAGTAACAGATTACGGTATAATTATGAGAAAAGCCACTAGTGAGTATTCTTTTATTTATAACAATAATAATAACACACAACACCTTGGTAACCACTTCGATTGACATTTTAATTTTAAAATATTTAAAAACGTGTCATTGTCAAATAATTTTTCTTTAATAAATTTGCATTTATTAAGAGATGTTGGATAAAACGTTATACTTCACACGTGGGCAAAGTAGAATTACCCTCTCGATAAAATTATCACACGAAGCCGGCTTACATTGTCCACTTGTAAAGTAAATAACTAATAATTTATCTTCTTTTGTTAATTGTTTAATGTCTGTATTCATATGTGATTTGTGTTATGAATTTATTTTGTTTTTTGTTTCTTACTTTTATTTATAATAAGTTATATATTGATGTCATACCATATGTTAAGTTCCTTATACAATTATTGTAAAGGTTAAATGAAAGAAGATTATCTGCTAAATTTTGCCAAATAAAAATTATTATTATTATGTTTTTTGATGGAGGGTACCTCAAGACATATTGCATAAATATCGAGTGATGCAAATTTCTCCAAGGTTCCTGGCAAAGGGCGTTCACTTTTCCGGACACTAATATTTCTTTCTTTCTATTCTCCAAACCATCCACAGATCACTTCTATTAAATCAGATTGTTTTTCACAAACTTCTCTAACCGTTTCTAAATACAGTATTTCACTATAATTAAATATTTGTTTTTGCAATGTTTCGACGAATGTCTCGCTAGCTTAATGCGAATTTATGGCAGTTAGGGTGAAATTAACAAGGGTTCCTTCCGCAAAAAATATTCATTTTGGCAACGGAAAAACTGAGGAAGAATCGCATTTCGCTTCAGTTGGTTTGGCCGTTTTTTGAAGACCGAAATGTTAAGAAGTTATTTTTGTAATAGTTATACATATAAAGAATCCTACAGTGATTTCAGATAGTAGGGTAATATAAAAAGGCACTAAAATTACAAGGCGGAAAAACGCTGATAATTATTAAAGTTTTATTGGTCATAACGATACGGCGGACTAATATAGTCGCTTGAAAATGTATGTAGCTAAAACATAAATGGTTCAACTAGTAATCATACTTGTGAAAACACATACATTTGTTGATCTGTTGAGCAATTTAACAATAACAACAATAAAGTTGTAGGAGATCAATACAACAAGTAATGGAATGGCACATATTCCACACGAGTAAAAAGTTTTGCGAGTTTTGCGAGTGTAGGATATGCCATTCCGTTACATGTTGTAGTCTATACTTTCTATAACAAGATTTTGGAGATTATACAAAAAAAAAAAACAAATACAAAACTGTTGAAAACGTCAAACTAAATTAAATCAAATTAAAACAAACAGACGTAACCATAGTAACTGAATCAAGATACATCATATATCGCGCTAATATGCGGTTCTGATTCATCGAATTTATTCCAAACGCGGCGTATGGAATTATAGTTGTTCCAATACAATTTTTAGTTGTGGAATGCGTAGTTTCCAAAACAATGTTATAGAAAATTACTTATTTCTATTAATGTAAAATATATTTACATTATTCAAATTTTTTCAATAAATTATAGTACCCATAATTCACTCTTCTCGACCAATCACAGAGCCAGAAATCCATAATATTTTTGATAGTTTTGGTAAAATAAGAGAGAATTAGGAATAGTTATAGTCATAGACTGGTACCACGAGCTCTGTTTTTGGGTGTTTTAAGAGAAGTGTATTAGCATTTGTTTTGGCGCTATTTAAAATTGTAAAATTATTTTATAAAAGTGGTAAATAATATATATTTTTTCAAGACATGCCAGGAAACTCATCTTTTTTCTCCTAAAATAGTGAGGAAAATGCGTTTTTTCTCACTTCAGAGGAAAATATAGAAGTGTTACCAATATAAATGTTATTTACAAAAAAAATATTGTAAAAATTATAAATAAATTCATAATTTTATTGTAAATACTTTTTTTAAAGTGATATACATATTTTAAATGGTCTTACAATTATGTCTTATACTAATTTTTCTTTTTCTAGATTAAATCACAAATTGACATCATTAATTTATATTTAAGATTGGTTCATTGGCAACATTGCTACCCAGCCTTGCATCTGATAACCTAATTTTTAACGTGCCAGTTGTGTTGTCAAAGTGTATTTAAGGTCTGAGCAATTCGTTTTTAGAAACATGTGAAAAAAATGTTGTGTCTAACTCGAGAGGAAAGCTCTTCTTCCACTCTCGCTCGAATTGCCGCATTCACTCTGCTTTGTCAAACTTCGAGCTCGAGTAGAGAAAATAAGTGTTTTCTTCTCTAGTTTGATAAATAAGTATTCTCTGTAAAATCTATTCGAAGCGTTTTTTTATAAAATAATTTTAAAACATTGTACAGCGCTAAAACTCTAATCACAAATCTAAAACACCCAAAAACAGAGCTTGTGGTCCCCCATTAACTTTATCGTCCTTGAAGTTGAGTTACCTCCACTGAAATAAATAGTTCCAGTTGTATATTTGAAGAAACCTTTTCATTTATTATCACATAATTACCAAAATCACTAGCCACTCTGCAAGGATCACTACAGATTCAATTAGATGCCATTAGCAGAGGTGTATGAATAGGGCTTTACCCTTGCTTGCTGCGAGGTGAATGACATGATTGAATATGCATGTTAGGCGTTATAGCGTAGAGGAGCCTTGCACAATAACAGGAGGTGAATCTATCAATCATGTATTAATTAACTACTACTCTTCAATTACGGAAGGAGATTATCTAGTTGGAGATTTACATATTTAAGGATTAGGGCGAATCTGGTCCATTCCCCCAAAAACGATCCTTTTAAAATGGGGTATTCCGGTGTAATTGAATTTAGCCAAAGTAATCACTTTAAGATACTTGGTTCGAGCCTCAAAGCTGACAAATTGTCGAAATTAAATTTTGAAAATTACAATGGGGTCTTTCACCATTTTTTTTTAATTTTATTTTATGAAACTTTATCTAAATTGAAGACTATCTACACTTTTTAAAAGTCTTAATTGTTATTCATTAAACCACAATGATTTTAAAAAAATGTAGAGGTATTGCTGGATCTAAAACAGTACAGATTGTAAATAATTGTAGTCATATATTTTTTTACTTATTTTATTATTATTATTACAATAAAATAGAACATTTATGAAACAAAAATTATTTAAATCTCTACTGTTTTAGATCCAGCAACACCTCTACTATGACGTCACAACATTTAAAAAAAATCATTGTGGCTTAATGAATACGAATTAAGACTTTTTAAGAGTGTAGATAGTCTTCAATATAGATCAAGTTTCATAAAAAAAAATTTAAAAAAATGGTGAAAGATTTGACGGCTGGTAACTGCACTTCACGTGCAAAAATATATCATAATACCGGGAACTGTTTGAGCACAGTGCTACACCCAGAAATGGGTAAAAAGCGTGATAATATATTTATTTATTTATAATAATTTTTTGTGTGATTTACATCATAATACAATAGAAAAATACAATAAAACATGTATAATAACAAGTTTTATTCATAATTTTATAAAATAAAATTTAAAGTATCGCAAACTTCTTTGAAAATTATGACGTCACAACGCCTATTACTTACGTCATGTTTACATATTTGATTTAAAAGAATGAATATCTTTTTACGTGTTTTTCTGATTCCAGGTGTTGCTTTGACAATTTTTTTATTCTACTATCAAATAAAAATTGTAAAAAAAAAAACAGTGAAATACTGACAGATTAGAATGCTGAGTTGGTTATTTACAAATTAGTAAAATTGAAAAAAATATATCTTATTTAATTTTTTTTTGACAGCTAACAGTCCATAAAATCTCTTTTTTACTACCTGCATGTAATTATTAAAATAGCTAGAGATGTTATGAGTATCATAACAGACACAGATGTCAGTTTGAAATTCGAGCTCATAGAGCCCGGATTGTAAGACTTCTAAGGCCTGTTATGACATAACATCCGTGGTTTGTTCAATAGTTTACCGGTTTCAGAATATGAAGACGTCAGCGTCAACAATAAATATTATTTTTTGAAATTCTTTTATGAATATCGTCTGTCATAATTTTAGAAGGTGATCAAGTAAGTCTGTCTGTTTTTATTCAACATCAAGGTTACAGTTGAATAATGAATCAATAATTATTTTACTTAAACGTTATACTTATTAGATAAAAAATTGATTTTGGTGATGCTGAATTGCCTGAAAATATTTGGAACGTAGCAGATGAAGCTATGAACAGCTTAATTCCGTCTGTATTTATAAATAGCGTTATATTAATCATTGTGTTTTATTTTCATTTTTTGACCCTTTTGACAGGTCAGTATGGTAATATTACCGTACAACATAGAGTTATTAAATACTTACCAGTCTACATTTGTGCATGTAAACATAAGTTTAATATCCTGAAAACGGAAAAATATTTTACTTAGCAACCGATCAATAAACGCATAGTAACTGTCAGCAAATGCATATCAACCGTTTAACAAACACATGGCAACGTAATTTAATGGCGATAACCTTCTAAATACGTATTAAAAATAATCAAAAATTATTATTAATTCCAAATCGTCAATAAAATGAGTTCAACGTGGCACCAAACACAGATTTACAAGCTTCGGCAGCATCTGTAAATCCTGTATTTTGAAGCCTAGTTAAACAAATACCTATTATTTTATTTCAAATTTCATACTAGCTATTAATTCTAGTGACCTAAAATAACGAAAACAAGAAAATTGAATTGAATATATATATATTAAATAAAAATAAATAGAAATTGTTTGGCAAAATACCAACCTACAACAACTGGAAATTTTGTATGCATCTAATGCAAGGTTATGTATTATAAAATATTCAAACAAAAATGACTGCAGCGATATGAGCACATCTAAAATTCAATTTCGTGAAAGAATATTCTGCGGTAGTTTGGATTAATATTTAAATATGTGTAAGAAGAACAAACTACAGCAAAAGAAGCACAGATTTTTTTAAAAATAGAAGAGCTGTTTGCCTGAAGGAAACGTAGCAAAATTAATTAACAATTTCGTATATGGTTCCCAACAAATTTCATATATCCAGGTAATGGATGCAACATTGCAAAATGTGAATTCATTAGAACAAATTGACGTTTTCATTTATGCTAAATATTATCTTATTAAACTAATTTTTTTTTTTCAAAGCGGAAGCAAAAACGACTATATTGCTAATTACATTTTTTGTTCTAAATATTATTGCCAACTACTTTTTTCTACTATTGTATAAATATATACTCATTATTTAAATTTTTTCGATGAATTATAGTATCCAAAATTCACGACAGGGAATTATGATTCATAATTCACTCTTCTCGACCAATCATAGAGCCATAAATTCATAATTCACGGTTATTTTTAATGGGGTCTTTCACCATTTTTTTTTTATATTTTTTTAAGAAACTTTATCTATATTGAAGACTATCTACACTTTTAAAAAGTCTTAATTGTTATTCAATAAGCCACAATGATTTTTTTAAAATGTTGTGACGTCATAGTACAGATCTAAAATAGTAGAGATTTAAATAATTTTTGTACATAAATGTTAAATTAAATTATTTATATCTGTACTGTTTTAGATCCAGCAACACCTCTACTATGACGTCACAACATTTTTAAAAAAATCATTGTGGCTAAATGAATAACAATTAAGACTTTTTAAAAGTGTAGATAGTCTTCAGTATAGATAAAGTTTCATAAAAAAAATTTAAAAAAAATGGTGAAAGACCCCATTTGACATGTAGTCCGTTGTGATTGTGTATTTTGATGTTGTCGTTTTTTAACATGAGTTTTTAACCGATATCAGTAATTTGCTGAACGCGATTTTCGAATTTACAGGCGTAGAAAAAGTATAGTTTCTATTCAGGATTATGGTCATTATTCATTCGGATGACTTGCAACTTTATCTTCGTGAATAATGAGTACCATAATCCCTCATATAATAATAAACTATTTTTTATTCCTGCAAATTCGGAAATCACTTTTGAAAATAAACGAAATTCGTTGAAAACACATCACGTTTTTAAAATAACGGTGTATTATGGTTTTTTGGCTCTGTGATTGGTCGACAATAGTGAATTATGAATCATAATAGGCTCTATAATTCATCGAAAAAATTTTAATAATAGGGATATATTTATACAGGAGTAAAAAAACATTTTTACCTCCCGCCACATCTTGTTAGGGAGGTATAGGAATCATGCTAAAAATTGGGTAGTTAGTTTTCAGTGGATGAGCACATTGTAGGGTCCTTAGAATAAGATTTTAATAGTTTCGCGATAATGTCTGTGAGTGTGTGTCTGTCTGTCTGTCAGTCTGTTTGTCAATCTGTGTGGATCTCTGGAGTTAAAGTTTCTCAAAAACTACTAAACTGAAAATTTGAATATTTTGTATATATCAATTGTATTCCCTTTGAAAGAGCTGATTAGTTTTTGGTGCTAATCCAATAACCGGAAGTGGTAGTTTATCTGAAGTAAATTATGGTTTAATGAAAATTATTATTACAATCATGTTTCAAATATTATTATCTACAATTGTTGTTTGAAACATGTAAGCTAGTTATTAAGACTAAAATGTTAATTATATTTTAACGTTATTTTAATTTTTTTCGGTTTAATTTTCTGTTAAAAATTTTATACCCTTCAAAAGTTTTTTAGGCGGGAAGTTATGTGCTGAAACTATCAGATATTTTTTGTATTAAGTTAAATTGTTTTCGTTCATGAGTTATTGTACACAGACCTCAATGAGGATTTTGGCTTATCATGGTGTCATCCGATAAAATGTGCCACCTACAATATTTCTGCAAAGTTGCAGAGCTGTCAACAGCAGAAGTGATTATATATTTTCTTGACAATTTTGCTGAGAATTTTTACAAAGAATAAAGAAAAGAAAAGGTAAAAATATGCTTGGTGCTTATATCTTAAAGAAAGCATTTTGTTGCATGGAAAAATTTCTTTATATTTCTTGGTAGTTTGAACAAAAGAAACCCTAAAAATCTACGGTCATTAGCAAAATTTTCCATGTTATACATAGGTTTGAAATATCTTTTCCATTACTAGTGAGAACTGAATAAAAGTTAGACAATAAAATGCTTCTACTGTAAATAAACTTTATTGGTATTTTCAAATTAACTAAATGATCGAAAACCTTGAAACTAGCATGTAATGAAAACACACGGAGCTAATAATAAATTCATTGTACAAATTATAACGTGCGAACAAAATACAAACTAATTTCATCTTTGTTTTTATGGCCGTGTTTTGTTTATATACAAACATAATCTTGTGTGCGGTAACTAAATAAATATGTAACGAAATGACGCCGAAAATAGGTTATCATTATATACATATTACCTAGTGTAACATGTGTCTATGTACTCACAGACCTGTTGTCTTTTTACTTTATTATACAATCATTAAAATACAATAGTAGAAAAAACTTTCAGTCACAGGGTCCTATTCAAAATACTATTAAGATTTTGGAACGACATTTTGAGAAAGATATAAAAATGTAATACTTGGAATATTTTGAAGAAAAATCTTTGGATTTTTGGATTACAGGTGGACGATATCTATGCTGTTTGGACTCATGGACAAAATGATTTGAAAACTTTTCTTAATAATTTTAGAGTGGTCCACAAAAAAATATTTTATTTTCACGACAAGCCATCCTACCGTACGTATCCCGATATAGTAAGGAAAACATGTTTTGCCTTTCTAGAGAAGAAAATATTAAAGTCTTTCTAATAAATACCAAATTTTATTGAAAATCTTTATTTTGAAAATACGTTTCCACGATTAGCATCGTCGAAAGACATTCATAAATTGTGATATCTTAAGAAAATTAATGCGATATTCGTGTAAATTGAGTAATTTTATTGTTAAATGATAACAATTTTATTATTATGTTGTTCTTTTGTTTGAAAAAATGCATGTTTCAAACTTCGTTTTTTCATTTTTAACAGTTGATTCAGGTAAAGTCGGTTGTCAAAAATTACATCAGTCACAAGAAAATGAGAAAACACTCAAAGAAAAAAGGATTTCACATTAAAAAATTGGGTTCCATTCAAAATATGTATTTCAATTTGCACATTTCATAGCAATTCTCGTTGTTTTTGACAAATGTAACATAACCCATATTTCTTAGTATGAATAAACTTCCGAATAAGTTATCCGTTGAATAAATAAAAAAATCTGGTGTGAGCACCACACTACTTTCTTATACAAATAAAACCAACTAAACATCTATGACTTGTTTCTTCCGTATAACTATTATACATATAGATATTATACCTGTTTTGTGTTCTCAGCTATGATTTTAATTTAAAATATTAATTAATATCTAGTCTTTAAAACTTTGTATGTAATAATATAAATATTGATTTTATAATATTTAAAACGATACATATTTTTGACACTTCACAATTATTTGACACGTTTGACACATAGATGTTCAAAATATTTTAGGTTTTGTTCCCAGTGTAACTAAGATTACTGAAATATATAATTTAATTTTTCTCAAAATTAGAAGCATGTACAAGAAATGTGCAAATAATATTTTTTATTCCAAATATTCTTGCTAACATCTAATTTAATTAATTGTTTTGTGTGTTTAGTAAACTTCCTCTTCCGGTTTTCCAATTTCATTCAAAATCAACTCAGCTCATCATATTTTTATGAAACTAATAAATTCCAAGTTTCGGTTACATATCTTGTCTTGTTCATGAGATATTGCGCACACGGACATCCATCCATCCTCACACACAGACATCATTGAGAAATTGGTCTTAACGGATTCAGTGGATGTCAAAATATGTATTTCCCCAAAAAATCTCATCACCGATTTTTTCATGATTCCAATACTTCCTTATACTTTGTATAAGAAAGTAAAAATACGCATCAAAAAATGACAGCTAGAACAGTAAGTATCATTTGAGCTATGATTTCGATGCGATATTTTTCATTATTCGGAGAATAATTTATTCGGTAATTTATTCGTAGATAAAGTTAATCCAAAAACCTTTTATTATAATTTTACTATGAATTCTGATCTTAGTTGTTAATTTCTGAAGCATCTATTCAATATGTGAAATATGTGTCAAATGTAATTATTATTAATCATTCAAATACAGTTGTATAAGACAGGAACCTCCACCAGATTTCTCGCCTCTATAAACTTAATAAATAAAATTTCCCTTTTATAAAGTTCTCCGCTCGATCAAAAAGAATAACTTTCTGCTGTAAAATCCATAGAATTATTAATAAAAAGGTCCCGAGCCAGATGCTGTTCTATCAAAAATGACGTATTGGCCGAGCTTTTTAAATAATGTATTTTAAATAACCTGTTGAAACTAACCCGTCCGTAAGAGCTTTTAATAAAAGCGCTACTAAAAGCCAAAGCCTTTGGTTTTATTTTTCACGTTGTAAAGCTTGCATTGATGTAAAAAATTTTTACAGAAAATTAAAAAATTTACAAAATTTCTCTCTTGCAGCCAGGAGCAATGTTATTCTTTCTTTGCTGCTTTACTCTTCGAGTCGTTTATTTTTAATGTCTGTTCTTATTTCATTAAATAATAATCCTTTAATTAAAAGACAAGATAAAACTAAAATTCAAATGCTTCGTACTTTAAACTCATTAATTTTTATTGTGTTTCTTCATTTATCTTTCATTAACCAACAAAATAGCTTGAATATAATTTTGATATATTTATGTTATCCTTAATATTTTTAAATAATAATAATTGTAGCTCTCTTTTACCTTCCACCATATTATGTAAGGATTTTCAATATATCAGAACATTTTAGGGTACCTAGAATACGATTTTAATATTTTCGTGCTTATGTCTGTGAGTGTGGGTGGATGTGTGAATCTTTGGAGTTACGGTTTATTTAAAACTGCTAAAATGAAATTTGTAATATTTTGTATTTTATATTCGTACTCTTTTAGAAAGAGCTGATTAGTTTTTGGTGATAACACAATGGCAAGAAGTGGTAGTTTACTTAAAACCCTATCAGGATATATTGAAATTTCTTTGCAAATATTACTTTTTATATTTGCGATATTCTTTCCTTACAACACCATTTACAAAATATTACAATACCCAAAATAAATATAGAATTTTGACATAATATGGAGTAAACCATATGAGTAATAAAATATTATGTTCTTACATGAGGGAGTATGATAGCCATGAATAATGACCATAATCCCGAATATAATACTATTCTTTTTCTACTCCTGTAAATTCGGAAATCACTATTGAAAATGATCGAAATTATTGAATAACTTCACCATTATTCTTCTCAATTCAATTTGATATCACAATGGGGTCATACACTTTTAAAAAAAAGTTTAGTTTTTTTTACAAATTATAAAAATTTAGATCATTTCAGTCACATATTCAATATTTCTTATAATTTTTTAACTTTCCATTCTTAATTTCCTTTATGAAGTTTCGCGGTTGCAAAATCGTGACGTCATCTTGTAATAGAATATACAGCATGGCAAGGTAAAAGAGGTGCTGATAACAAATAATAATTTGCTTTTCAGGGTTGTTATAATTACTTATTATTATTAAAATTAACACTCCAATAAATTAAATTAGGTATTCGTTAATTATAAGGTTTTTAGACAAAGAGTTTTGGACGTGTTAAAATAAAATGCTTTGATGTACTATATTTTGTCGCTTGTCGGTAATGTTGGTAGTCTCATTATCACACCTGTCATCTCAAGTCATATGTTGAAGTTGACAACGATTTTCAAATTAAACTTATGTTTATTATATTTGTTATATTATTTTCCCCAGGTAATGTGAATAAACTATATTTGTAAAAACCTCTCAGTAAATAACAATGACAGATAACAGTCAATTTGA
Organism: Poecilus cupreus; assembly: GCA_963942605.1. Lineage (NCBI taxonomy): Eukaryota > Metazoa > Arthropoda > Insecta > Coleoptera > Carabidae > Poecilus > Poecilus cupreus. Next base: position 15,876,501 of record OZ012728.1, read on the forward strand.
CAGTTGGTGTAGTTCCTCGCTCTTCGCAAGAGCGTGTTTTGTAGAATTACAAGATGACGTCAAGAAGCGAAAAATTTGAAATGGGATGTTAATTTCAAAAAATCGTATCTTAATAATTAAATGCTTTTTAATATTAAAATTAGTATCTATATTTATAATTTTACTCAAACTTACAAAAAAAAATATAAAATGAAAAAAGGTGTATGACCCCATTACAGACATAATAGTGAAAATAGTGATCCGTCACAATACCTTCAGATACTGTTGGGAGACACTGTTATGTTCCTACAGGAACAGTTTAATATTAATGCGCTAAATCGAGGTTGCAGTATGGTTACCCAGCGATCAAACATCGGGTCTTAGGTTAAAGACATCCCCACCGTTATACAGAACGTCTACACTAACATGTGCTCGCAAACGAGATTAATGCGAGCTCTTGTCACTGCCACACGCGAGGCGCTGATGTGGAGGACATTTGTTAATGTGGAGAGTTTTAAACAAGAGGAATTTTTGTGGCAAACAATTGTGAACTCGGGGAAACTGTTTTGTTGGGGTTTAAAGTTTGGTCTGTTTTAATTTTGATGAATTGTTGTGTGCTACATACGTTGATTTTTCTATTTAATTGTTTAGTTTAGCAGATACCATAAAACTGAAAATAATCTTTTATATTGACTATACAACTTTTAGGAAAATAAAACCAATCAGATAGCTCAATTTTTCTTAGTTACGCAGTATAATATCGGAAATACAATTCATATGTCACGTAGCATATTTTCAGCCAATCAACATTGAGAATTTCCTTAGTTACATGTAGTACCGAATAAATAAAATAAATATATCATCACGCCTTTTACCCATTAAGGGTGTGGCACTCTGCTTACGCAGATCTTGGTAGGTGATATATTTTTGCGTATGAAATGCGGTTACCAGCCGTCAAGTCATAGCCCCCAAAGTTGTTAGTGGAGGGGGAACCACAAGGGTAAATTTAAATTTGTAACTGTCGGCAGTGGGATTCGAACTGAGGATCTCACGATCCACAGTCCGACACGTTACCACGGAGCTATTTACCCCATCATGTAGTACCGTAGCGATAATATTATACAATAGAATATTGTATACAATGAGCATGGAATGGTACTCATTTCCTACGAGTATGAAAGTTTGTAGCATGAGCCAAATATGAAATGGACATTTCATGCGAGTTGTACACTATACTTTTTCTACGACAACGATATTATTTCCTAATCAATTTATACTACACTGCACAAAAAAAAAATTGAGTCACTTGGTCGAACCAAGAAAATGACTGTTTTTAAAATGTGGGGCATTTCTTTCAGGGACATATTAACCAAAATCTGGAAATTCCTTCTGGAGATACAATCCTCCTCTACGTTTTCCAAAAATCCCGAAGAGATTCGCTCCCCCCGACCCCCTGAAAAATCGCTTTATGTGATGTTATGTCATCACATAAAGCGAATCTCTTCGGGATTTAAGAATGTAGAGGAGGAATGTATCTCCAGAGGGAATTTCCAGATTTTGGTTAACATGTCCCTGAAAGAAATGCCCCACATTTTAAAAACAGTCATTTTCTTAGTTCGGCCAAGTGGCTCGATTATTTTTTAAGCAGTGTATAATATTAAATACTGCACTGCTGTTTAAATTATTTGTCAGTAATCACGGATACATCAACTATTTAGAAATAATTTAAATAAATCAATAATACGACTGTTTATATGTTTTATTTAGCATGGGACTGTGGAAATAGCCAGAATCATACATTTTATTTTACGTCTGTCTCATGAGAAAAATGTATTACATCAATAAATTTAGGCTCATTTGGTGCAATTTATTCTGAACATATTTTGTAGTGACACTTTTGTTCTAAAATTCATAGGGAACGAACTATAGCATAATGAAAATTTTAACATTGTATTTCCTGTCTTATGAAACAAGTAGACACCCGGATTTATTGAGAATTAAGACTATTCGTAAAGTGTTAACTCATTTTTACTAATGTATGATTTTGAGAATGTACGATTTTATTTAACTTGGGATTTGGATTCTCCACAGAGGTTCCAATTTTTTTTTTTGTGTGTGGCTTAGTTATTTATTCCTGTCAACTAGTTTCCGTGCTCTATCTTTTCTCGTTAGCGAATTATTGAACTTACAAGTTCTGTCATGTCTTGTACAAGATAATAACAATTATTTGACAAAATACAGATCTACCCAACTATACAATCCCCAAATTGAAATCCTTTTCATGTATGTATTCCAATCATTATGCTCAACGTCTTCTAGCATTAACATATATTTGCTTTAAGCCCCAGTGGCAAACCAATGACTCTCCATACACAGATCTTCACAGCTCGGTACACAGACCCCCCGGAGCTGTGTATCCATCCTCCCGGATCTACGGGGCTCCGGTCATACTCCGGGCATGCAGAATGCTCCGGACTTGCTCTGAGGACGCAATAAGGCCAGGGTGAGACCGTACGGGGCGCATAAAGGGCAAAGTTGCCCGGCAGGGGTTTGAAGGGTCTTAGGTAGATGCCAGGACTTCAGTTTGAAGGGTGGAACCTGATATTGTCATGGAAATTATTACTTTAAGCTTTAAGAAAGTTGCAAATTTTAATGACTATGAAAAAAACAGTTGATGATAGCTTAAAAGTGATTATCAATATTTCAGTGCAGCTTTCCTTTCTGAGACCGTTAATTTGATGGCAGACTCGATAGGGTTCAATCAATATTTATTACATGTCATTTTTCAAAATGAAATATTGTATATACAAAGTGCTGACTGGTTATAAGACTAATTATTTTAGATAATTTAACTCCAATATAAAGTAAGCCATAAAGAAAAAACAATTTTATTGTTTTGACAGCGAATAAATAGGAAGGTAACTTTTTGTAAGTGATAAATAGTTATTTGTCAAACTAGAGAGGAAATCGCTTCTTTTTCCCACTCGAAGGCAATTCTTACGAGAGTGGAAAAAGGGCTTTCCTCTTGTGTTAGATACAACATTTTTTCACGACATGTTTCTCAAAACGATTTGTTCGGACCTAAAATACACTTTGACAACACTACTGACACGATAAAAGTTAGGTTATCAAATGCAAGGTGGGTAGCAGTGTTGCCAATGAACCAATCTTAAATATAAATTAAAGTTAACAAATTGTTATTTAACCTAGAAATAGAAAAATATAAGGTATAATTGTAAGAAAATTTAAAGTATGTATATCACTAAAATAAGGATTTTCAATAAAATTAGGCATTTATTTATAATTTTAATAATAAATTTTTTGTAAATAACATTCATATTGGTAACGCTTTTATATTTTAACATATTTTCTCACTATTTCGGGAGAAAAACGGTGGGGTTTCCTGGCATGTCGTGAAAAATCGTTATTTACCTTTCTCTTAGCAACTAAATCAAAATACTAACTACATTAATGTCATTTGAATTATATGTCAAAAATATGATATATAATAATTGTGCTTTCACCAATTGCACTTTTAAATAAACATTTTCAAAAATAATCTCGTTAAATTATCTCGCCGAATTATGAATTTATTTTAAAATAGAAATCAATTAATATCTATTCTTCAAAACTTTATAACTAATAACACAAATAATACTTTTATAATATTTCACAACACATATTTTTGACACTTCACAATTATTTGACACGTTTGACACATAGATATTAAAAATGTTTTAGTTTTTGTTCCCACTGTATCTAAGATTATTGAAATATATTCTTAAATATATAATTTAGTTTTTCTCAAAATTAAAAGCAAGTACAAGAAAAGTGCAAATAACATTATATTCCAAATATTTTTCATTTGAAATTTTTTCTCACAGCTGATTTTATTTTTGAAAACAATGAAATTATTATTTTGTGTGTCCAGTAAACTTCGTCTTCCGGTTTTTCAATTTCATTCAAAATCAACTCAGCTTTTCATTTTTTTATGAAACTTATAAATTTCAAGTTTCGTTTACATATCTTGTCTCGTTCATGAGATAGTGCCTACACGGACATCCATCCATTCATTCATCCATCTATCTAGCCATCCATCCTCACACACAGGCATCATTAAGAAATTAGTCTTAACGGATTCAGTGGACGTCAAAATATGTATTTCCGCAAAAATCTCGTCAGCGATTTTTTTCGTGATTAATACTTCCTGATACTTTGTATAAGAAAGTAAAAGTAAAATCACTCGACCTACGGTGTCGTCATTTTATAAAAATAGTTTTTTTGTCAAATTGCTAGGAAACAAAGTTTCGTTACAAACAGAAATTTATCCGGCAAAAAAAGCTCGTGTGTAATTACAGTTGAAAATTTTTGTGTGAGGATCTTATGACTCACAGTCCGATGCGTTACCACGGAGATGTTTACCCCATTATAAGAAACATCAGAATTTATAAAAATAATATTTTTCTAAAGAATATTTGAATCTGTTCTTGGCTATATAACTAAGTACAAGCCTTGTACAGCGTTCTCATATGACTATGTATTATATTTTTCATTATATTCATCTTTCAACTTGCCTGGCTTCAATTTATTAACAAGAATACATAGAGAATGGAGAACATGTATCAAGAAAATTATGATATTAAATTCATATATCATAGATCCCTGCTGTTACGCAACAAAAAATTCTGATAAATGTCAGTTTATAAATTTCATAAAGATAAAGTAGAACTGGATGTTTTATTGGCTAATGTTGTAAACAATAATTACTCGTGAATTAATTATTAAAATAAACTTAGCACTTAATGTTCTGTGACATTTACAAATATACAATTATTGTATTTCTGTTTGCTTAATTTATATCTGTCCAAAAATAGATCACGCAACATTTAACTTAATTACATTTCAGATACTCACAGTTATTGCTGTTTTTCTTTAGCTTGAAATATGGTTAAAAAATATTAACACGCATAAGATATTACGCGTAATGTACATTTCATGTAAATGACATTTGCAAATAATTAATTTTCTTTTAATTACTTCTACGGCACGGGATAGATTGCCTGGTATATTTCACACTTTCAAAGGAAAATAAATGTTCTAGACAGGTCTTTGAAACTCAACGCCCATATTTGTTATCTTGTAGTGGTTGTAGTGCGGTTATAGGCGTGACTGACAGCTTCTGTTCCAGTTAATAAATTTGTGGAAACGAAGAGAATGTTTGTATCAATCATGTTTAACGAATAACTGATATACTTTTGTTTGTTATTCATTTGTCTGTACTTTTAATTAACTCTTTTAATTTAAATTATAGAGTAAAACTCTTCAAATAATATCTTATTGGTACAATATTTTCTACCTACTTAACCCTCTATTGCATAAATTATTATTTTTTAAATAAGGGCTCTAAAACATTATTTTTTACAAAAGAAATATTCTTATATTAAAATAAGTGTGTTACATAAATTTTTTTCTAAAAATAAAAATTTCTTTTTTTTTTAGTTTTGTTCACTATTGGGAACATTATGAACAAATATAACTTTCTATAGAATTTTGGTCTATTGGGTCGTCTTTGTGTACTATACAAAATTGCTTGATAAACAACCTCTTCTAGGAAAACAACAGATAAAAAAAATTTTGAATATTTTGTAAAGATGTTTTTAACTGTAATATATCAGCAGGTATTAAGCTGCTCCTTCAAATTTTACATTTTCTATCTCAGTTTCTGTAATTATCCTTTTTCCACTTCAATTTTTTTTTATGTTTGTCACATTGGGAGGAATGACCTAATTGGCAGTTGACAAAGTGTATATAATTTTCATAAATGGTTACAACAAGTTTGCCATGAATGTAAACTGCATAAGAAAAGAAAAGAGGAATTTTAAATTTTATGTTCCCCATCGGGAACAGTATGCAATAGAGGGTTAACATAAATGTTTGTATAAGGGATGTTCTATTTGAGCGCAATAATATGAAATTTGTGATATAAATTATATGAGTATATATATTTTTACCTCCCGCCTACCTCTAGGTAAGGGAGGTATTGTTTTTGGTCAAAAAATTGGGTAGTGAGTTTTTAATGAATAAGCACGTTTTAGGGTCCCTACAATACGATTTTACTATTTTCGCGATGATGTCTGTATGTATGTATGTATGTATGTATGTATGTATGTATGTATGTATGTATGTGTGTGTGTGTGTGTAGTCTGTGGCAATTTTTTCGTCTCGCATAACTCAAATACTATAATACCAAAAAATACAATTTTGTGAATTATTGCTTCTTATATTTAAATGAAGAGCTGATTAGATTTTGGATAAAATTGGTCAACCGGAAGTTGCAGTATGCTTGAAGCCCTTAACAGTTTTTCGTGAAAAACACGGTTAAATTTCCTTTTTCAACAATTTATGTTATTTTGAAAGTTGAAGAATATTTAATTTTACATGTTTTTTGATTACACTAATTTTATTAATTTTCATTAGATTTAGAGATAATAAAATATAAAGAAATTAGATTTTACAAATTTTGCATTCCTAGTACACCATGAAAACATTTAAAAATTTTCAATTTTTTACGAAATGTGACACATGTCATTGTGATTGTGAAGCTGTTTTCTTAGTGAAATATATGTCATAAAATTAAATAAATATACAAAAGAAAATTAAAATTCTCAAATATAAAGATAATAAACAAATAAGAAGGTATGTTTCTGTATCATCAAATACTATTTTGTACCGTTTAAGAGTAGTATTGGGCGGGAGGTTATGTGCTGGCCACATCAGATTTTTTATTATAAACTACTATTTTTCATGAATGTTGATTTATAATTTTCAGTGTTGTGACAGATCATTTTAAAATGATCTAGATCAAGATCTTCTTATTTAATATAATGTATATCAGATCATAGATCAATTTTTATGATCGGATCTATTTTTTTTTAGATCAGATCAGGAATAAAAGATCTTTCTTTTAGATCAGTATTTTTTTTTCACAAAATTTTTATTTATTAAGCAAATAGAAAGGTGACAATTTAATAACAACAAAGAAAATACAAATTATTTTTCACAAATTAAAATTTAAAAAGTTATTTTATATATTTTTTCTAAAAGCTATATTGAATTTTTTATACCGGGTGGAGCATCATACCTGTGTACATAGGCGATTAACATTTTATGCTCTACAACATGTATTTGAAGCATTTTTGCCTTAAATAATTTGGGGAGCAATGCGCACGGAAAAACTGTTTTTTCATGTTAATCGCCTATGTACACAGGTATGATGCTCCACCCGGTATAATATAAATAATTAAATTAAATTATATTAATTAATTAATTAATTAATAATAATAAATTATATTAATTTAATTTAGTACTGAGAGTAAAATTTTGGAGGAAAATATCTGATCTTTTTTAAGATCATTTGATCTAGATCAAAATCCAGATCAGAAAATATAAAACGATCTAGATCAGATCGAAGATCCTACGAGTTTATCTAGATCAGTGATCTAGATTATTTGATCTATTATACGTTTTTGAAGGAAATCTAATTTACTATCAAAATCAGTAAATATTTATAGGTTGAACTATTATAGCTATTAACAACTAGATAAGTTGAAAAATTATTCAGAACTCATAGTAAAATTATGAAAGGATTTGGATTAACTTCTGTAATAGCTATTAACATTCCTAGTGATGTTATGAGTATCATAACAGCCGCAGATGTCAGTTCAAAATTCGAGGATTTTTAGACATTTACTACCACTTCCGGTTATTGGATTATCACCAAAAACTAATCAGCTCTTCCAAAGGGGATACAATTGATATATACAAAATATAAAAAATTTCAGTTTAGTAGTTTTTGAGAAACCGTAACTCCAGAGATCCACACAGACTGACAGACAGACAGACACACACACAGACATCATCGGGAAACTATTACAATCGTATTCTAGAACCCTGAAACGTGCACATCCACTGAAAACTCAATACTCAATTTTTAGCATGATTCCTATACCTTCCTTACAGGATGTGGCGGGAGGTAAAAATGTTTTTTTACTCCTGTATAAATATATCCCTATTATTAAAAATTTTTCAATGAATTATAGTGCCTATTATGATTCATAATTCACTCTTCTCGACCAATCACAGAGCCAAAAATCCATAATACACGGTTATTTTAAAAACGGTGTAAATGCAAAAGTTGTTCATAACTTCAATCTCTATTATGATTTGAATAAAATATAACAGTTCTATTTTGTTAAAAATTATTGTAATTTATAAATTACCAAAAACTACGAAACACAAAGTGATTCTTTTCGATTTTCTGACACTTTTACAACAATTTCAATCACCATGTTTCCACTACATCTTGCCGCCATTCTCTTGAAGGCCCGCGGGCGATATTTGCTCAGTCCTGCTCTAGTTCCCCTGTTCTAATTCTAATTAATTTCAACTAATCGACGCCTTATCACGGTTCGCCAATCACACAATATTCAGTAATTATACCGCGGGAGCCGATCAAGCGTGCCTTGAAACGCTCTAGCTATATTCACAAGATCTTAGAAGGCGAGTGATAATAGTAGATATATGAGAAAGCAACGCAGTATTGTGTATGGTTACCAAGTGAGCAAATACTTGTTATATTAAACAAACAAACAGAGATTTAGTAGGTTAGGTGTGTGTAAGATCTGCAGTTGCAGATTTGTGCGGTGGAGTGTTGTATATTTTATTTTAAAGTGAGCTGAGTTTATAAAATAATAATCAGTAGAGGTTTTAATATGTTTCAAGTATGAGTTGATCTGCAATTGCACATAAAGTTGCGGCTACATTGTTTGATACGGGTAAGCTAAAACGACAAATAATTGAATGAATAAGAAGTTTTGAATATCCACTGATTTCTATACAGGGTGTTTCATAACTTCGAGTACATACGTTAATGGTATAGCTTGTACAAAAATCCGTGGCGATTGAATCCATTAGTGTTTCTCAGCAGGTATTCCATAAGAGGATTAAAGAAATTTATGAGGGGCTATTTTACAGGGTTGTACTGGATAATATTTTCAAATGAGTTTTACACAAACAGACACAAGTAATATCAAAATATGAAAAATTTTAATAAAATGAATTTTAAATGTCGTTTTCTGAAGGTATATTTGTATAAAATTATCTTACTTAACAGCTTTCGGGGAAACAATTGAAAAGATAATCGTATTAAAAATTTCGGAGATTGAAGCATCTAAGCCCAAAATTATAATAATCCACTCCTGAACATCAGACAAACTTGCACCCCGCTGGTTAGGGCTAGCTTATCCCATTAGCAAGTCAAGTCAATCGCCAAGGATTTTTGTACAAGCTATATATGTTGTTTGATATGCTGATTACGAATCTAAAAGAATTTTTTTTAATTCGAAAAATTAAGGGTTGTTTACCCAAAACATTTTTTGTAGTACTGCACTGGATTCGCTTTCCTATTAAACACAAACAATGAAGTAGGTAATCAACAATTTAAATTACATAATACTAGTAAAATAAACAAACAAAATTTATTTATTTTTAATGAAACGATAATTATTAACATAATCATCCACCCAGTGGCAGTGGCAACGAAAAATTTTGGACTGGGAAACATGGAAAATAATTTTGCGATTAAAAAAAAAAAACTTTTTGATTCGTAATCAGCATATCAAATAACATATACCATTAACGTATGTACCTGAAGTTATGATATACCCTGTATAACACTAGATTGGGCATAAGCCGCTACGGTGTGTACCCAATTCACTAATTAAAAATCTATCTCTGTTGTCTATGGGTATGATCATACTTCGTGATATGACCTAAAGAGAGGTGGTGGCGAGCGCGGTGTAGGGAGAGTGAAGGCAGAGCTTCAGATTGCGCACTTTACTTTATAAAAGTGTCACAAAACCTCAATTTCACTCGTTCTATTGGGAACGCTCTCAGATGGCAGAATATGGCCTATGCCCAATCTAGTGTTATATAGAAATCAGTGGTTCTATCCCACTGTGTGGGATATAACGTAATGTTATGTATGTTTATATTTGACAAACAATAAATAAACCATTGCCAAAGGATTTTAACTCAAAAACATACCAAAATAATTTATTTATATTTGCTTGAGTAGGTACAAAAAATTGTTAAGTTAAGAACTGAAAGGCTTCTTGATTAAGTTCTGTAATATTTATTTGTTTAACTAGGCACAAAAATATCTGATTTACAGCAGAGGCTGCCATGCCCATAATATTGCGAATTTAAAAAAAAAACCTTGAATTTTTTTACCTTTTTTTAACACTGTATAAAAAAATGTTTAGGTTACTTGTTCATTTCTTTCAAAACTGGAAGCAGATACAAAAAAATTCAAATAACATTTTTATTGCAAATATTACTGCCAACAACTTTTATTAGAAACTTTTTTTTGTAGCTGTTTCCATATTTGAAATAAATTGAATTGATTGTATACGTGTCCAGTCAACTTCCACCAAAATGCTCTTGACTTAGAAACTTATAATTATAAAGTTTTCTCATTCATAACTTATTGTACGAACATACAGTGGTCATAGCGAAATCAGAGAATATCAAAACATGTATTTTGAGGAAATCTTTGTAAACTTCTACTACGTACAAGAAAGCAAAAGAAACTAATAACAGATATTACAGAAAATAAAAGAGAAAAACTATCTTCAAAGTTTATTATTATTCCTTGTCATGCAATCTATCCCAATCTATAAAACAAGCTGCTTTATCTCATTTTTCAATTACCTTCCGGTGTATTCAACAGTGGCTGAAAACTCGGTGCCGTGCACCGACTAATTTCGTCAGCCTTCTTTTATTTTTGCGTGGTTTGTGATTATTTTTCCAATTTAGTTGGCGCTCACAATGACAAATGAATTGTTGACGTGCTTTATTTGTTACTGGATTATCAGGAAATATAAAGGAATTTATTGTCAAAACATTTTTTGTTCCTCGTTTCAACGAAAGAGTGTTTGGAATATTAAAAGAAAAATAAATCAAGCGTGTTTTAAACAATGAATTATCGTCCAAATATTTTTCGTTTTGATTGGTTTATTGCTATATTTCAAACGCTGACACCACCATTCTGCTTATTAACAAAAATATAATTTATTTACTTTTTGTGAAATTTCGTATTTTCATGGAAGTTCACAAAACTATAAATACTATTTGGAATATGGAAACAACTACAAAAAATCTGGTGCGGGCACCACACTACTTTCTTATACAAATAAAACCGACTAAACACGTACGATTTGTTCCTTACGTATGACTTTATTTTGATAATTATTTGGTATATAGATATTAAACCTGTTTAATTTTTTGTTCTCATTGTAACTATGAATTTATTTTAAAATAGAAATTAATTAATATCTAGTTTTCACAACTTTATAACTAATAATACAATATTTTATATTTATAATAATTATATTATTTTTGACTTTTTGCAATTATTTGACAAGTTTGACACATAGATATTAAAAATGTTTTAGTTTTTGTTCCCATTGTAACTAAGATTATAGAAATATATTCTTAAACATATAATTTAGTAAATCCAACACCTCTCAATAAATGCTCTATAATTAAGGCGATTTTAAACAAGGAAAGTAACAGATTACCCACTAGTGGGTATAATTTTGAGGAAAGTGAGTATAATTTTGAGGAAAGGGAGTATTTTTTATTTATAACAATAATAATAACACACAGCACCTTGGTAACCACTTCGATTGACATATTAATTTCAAAAATTTAAGCCATATGTCACTGTCAAATAATATTTCTTTAATAAATTTTACATTTATTAAGAGGTGTTGCATAAAACTTTATACTTCACACGTGGGCAAAGTGGAATTACCCTCTCGATAAAATTATCAAACTCAGCTTTCGGCTTCGTGTGCTAAAATTTCTCTCGTTGGTAATTCCTTATTTTGCCCACTTGTAAAGTAAATAACTATTTTCTCAAAATTAGAAGCATGTACAAGAAAAGTGCAAATGACATTTTATATTCCAAATATTTTTTCTAACATGCTCATTAAATAATATACCACTATACTCTAAAATATTTTTAATATTTCCAAACTACTTTGTATTTTTACCTCCCGCCTACCTCTAGGTAAGGGAGGTATTGTTTTTGGTCAAAAAATTGGATAGTGAGTTTTCAATGAATAAGCACGTTTTAGGGTCCCTACAATACGATTTTACTATTTTCGCGATGATGTCTGTATGTATGTATGTATGTATGTATGTATGTGTGTGTGTGTGTGTAGTCTGTGGCAATTTTTTCGTCTCGCATAACTCAAATACTATAATATCAAAAAATACAATTTTGTGAATTATTGCTTCTTATATTTAAATGAAGAGCTGATTAGATTTTGAATAAAATTGGTCAACCGGAAGTAGCAGTTTGCTTGAAGCCTTTAACAGTTTTTCGTGAAAAACACGGTTAAATTTCCTTTTTCAACAATTTATGTTATTTTGAAAGTTGAAGAATATTTAATTTTACATGTGTTTTGATTACACTAATTTTATTAATTTTCATTGGATTTAGAGATAATAAAATATAAAGAAATTAGATTTTACAAATTTTGCATTCCTAGTACACCATGAAAACATTTAAAATTTTCAATTTTTTACGAAATGTGACACATGTCATTGTGATTGTGAAGCTGTTTTCTTAGTGAAATATATGTCATAAAATTAAATGAATATACGAAAGAAAATGAAAATTCTCAAATATAAAAATAATAAACAAATAAGAAGGTATGTTTCTGTAACATTAAATACTATTTTGTACCGTTTAAGAGTAGTATTGGGCGGGAGGTTATGTGCTGGCCACATCAGATTTTTTCTAGTATGCTATATTTTTCCAGTTTTAGCACTAAATATCAATAACACAGATCCACCAAAAAATTTTTTTTAACCCCTATAAGATAGTGAGCAGTGTTTTTAGCGCTAGAGAATGATTTTGGGGGTGCACGATGTCAATGATAAAATCCCCTAGAATTCCTTAAAAATTTATCGAAGAACATGTTCTAACATTCGTCAGTAAATTGACCAATTTATTGGTGCAGAAATAATTGACGTAAAGTTTTGTGTTACAAACAATAAATTGACAATAAAACTTGTCCAATTCATTGACCAATAAATTGTATAACACAGCCATGAATAATAATAATGACAAAACAGTAAATTTTGCATTTAAAACAGTTGAAAACTGTTGAATTTTTGTAAAACGTTTAAGAAAACTATTTTTCTAAGTAAACAGTTTATAAAAACAAACACTCATAATTCAAATACTCCAAAATATGTTTGTTCTCACTGACAACGACTTTAGAAATGATAAATTGATTGTAAATTATAAAATAAATAATCAGAGGATATTGTAAATACGTTTCTGTAATAATACAATGTAAATATTTATTTGAAATGTTTGGTTGCACAATGAGATGAACGGATATACTGGAAAGCAGCCAAAGACATGACTTTGACATTAACATAAATATTTAGCCTAACATATGTGCATTCTTCGCTTGTTAGTAAATGCTTGTCAATATGTATTAAACATAATTCACGCAATATATTTTACAACAGATAGGTTGGTACCACGAGCTCTGTTTTTGGGTGTTTAAGAGCAGTGTTTTAAGCTCGGTTTTAGCTTTGTACAATGTTCTAAAATTGTTTTATAAAAAAATGCTTTAAATAGAAGTTACAGAGAAATGTATTATTTGAAGTGTTTTTTTATGAAATAATTTTAGAACATTGTACAGCGCTAAAACAGAGCTTGAAACACTGCTCTTAAAACACCCAAAAGCATAGCTCGTGGTACCAGCCATTGTTTTTTGACGTTTCTTAAAACCAATGAAATGCTATATTGTATGTCACGTGTCTGTGTTTTAACCAATTCTGTCATTATTATACTGATTATTTTTTGATGTTTCTTTAAACCAATGAAATGCTATATTGTATGTCACGTGTCTGCGTTTTAACCAATCCTGTCATTAATATACTGAGAATAATGCTCTTGTGATTATTCCCGGCAATATTCTCTGTAGCTTTTTTGTTTTTGTTCACAAATGTCAGATGTCAGATAGTTATCATCAACACAAGTAATAATGAGCAAAAAAGATAGATTTAGTGACGTGCCTGATGATGAAATCAAAAAATAATCTAATTAAATATAACTCGAGAGTTCGATAAATTAGAAAATAATTCTCCAGTATCTTACTCAAATTTGTCACCATTTGGTAATAGCCACGAAAGCCCGAAAGCCTGGCAACAAGTTTTCGAAAGATCTGTCAAATTATTTTCAGTAATAATATCACAAGAGGGTGAGAATAAATTGAAAATAATTTGACAGATCTTTCGAAAACTTGTTGCCAGGCAATAGCCACGAAAGCCCGTAGGGCTTGAGTGGCTATTGCCAAATGGCGACAAGTTTGAGAAAGATACTGGAGAATTATTTTCTAATTTATCGAACTCTCGAGTTATATTTAATTAGATTATTTTTTGATTTCATCATCAGGCACGCCACTAAATCTATCTTTTTTGCTCATTTTTACTTGTGTTGATGATAATTATCTGACATTTGACATCTGTCAACAAAAACAAAAAAGCTACAGAGAAAATTGCCGAGAATAATCACAAGAGCATTATTCCCAGTATAATAATAACAGGATTGGTTAAGACGCAGACACGTGACATACAATAAAGCATTTGATTGGTTTAAAGAAATGTCAAAAAATAATCAATTTATTCTCACTCTCTTGTTATATTATTAGTGAAAATGTGTCAAAAATCAACGTTTTCGTACAATTTCTTCGGAAAGTATTAAAGTTTATGCTATGAATTCAGGAAATAATCTTGACATGTACCACCCCTCGTGCTAAAGAATTGAATCGATTAAATTTGATATCTAGCTTATTTACAAAATTTTGCTTTTAAAAAAGTGTTATCGTACAAAATAATTCAAGATAAAATTTCAAATTATTATGTACTCAAACACTTTTTAAGCAATTTTTTTGCGTAAGTTAGATATATCAAATTTAATCGATTAAATTCTTAGCACTCGTGATATAACTATTGATTATTACATATTTTGATGGTAATAATGATTTTTGTGCTCGTTTTTCATAATAGATTATTTTATAAAAAAAAAAAAACGATTTGATGTTGAAGGTGCTGGAATTTTTTGTGTCAAGAAGTTAGTTACATTTTTGGAGTCACTGGTTACCGTAATTACTGTTTATTAACTTATTAATTTCTGTTAATTTCACCAACCTCAAAAATTGCTGGAGCAATTTTCCCAAGAAAAGATAAAGCATCAAAACTTCATAATTATAAGTTTCATGGTAATGTGCATTTTGGTGGAGGTGCTAAAAATATTTCAAAGTTGTATCTCGGCTTCCTGAACATTAAGCAAGCCGACTTCTCCTTTACAAACACCATTTATTAGTCCATTCAAGCAAAAATATTCCTTTAAAGATTGTAATATTTCAGAATTCACTCAGCTTTACAAATGACCGAGTTCAATTAAAGAAATTTCACTGAATGCTAATATAAACTTCACTGCAATCAAACCGAGAATTCCAAACAATAAAACCTTATTTTTATTTTATTTTCTACTTGCGCTTTTTGTACCAGCATATTTATTCATCTCAAACGAAATTAAATTCTACGAGAAAAACATTCTTAATTGAAAACATTTCATTGTCACATTCGCGTATAATTTTACTAAATAAAATTCTATTAGAGCAATGGTCTCTTAACGGCGTGACCTCGCGTTTTAGGTCAATCTTAATGTCGTACTATCCCACACCTGAAGATGCCGACGACGTTGGTGCTGTCTCAGATGTTCAACTTGTTCCCGTTTTAGACACGGTTAGATCCAATATGAGGGAGGTATTTGTCACGTGAGGGGCGGAAGACGAAAGGGGGGATTTGTTACGTGTGACACTATATTTTAAAGTAAATGTATATGGGTGACTCTGTTTAAATGCAAGCCACGACGTATTACAAGTTTTTTACCATAAAAGTATTAAATTTAATGGCTACAGCTGCATCACTCGATAACGCAAGTTAAGCAATGCTACCCGCGGTTAATAGTTGGAGGGTGACCGACGAAAACTGCGTGTCGTTGTCACACCACCGAAAACGAGGTTCCAAGGCGACATATAACCTCAACAGTTGAGACCAATTAATAATAATAATTAAAACAGACGGACTAGCAGTCAAACATTTATTTAAAAAACTACTACGGTCGAAAAGTAGTTTTTGATGAAATATTAAACCTACCTCTTTAACGTTTTCCAGATTTTAGAGCATTTTTAGACTTTTTGATGTTACATTTTGTTCCGCAGTTTCATTGAAACTATCCAAATTTATGTATTTTCATGCAAGGCCCTGTCTTATTTTGTTGTTAAAATATGGGCCTTGGGAAATTATGTTGGAGGCGATTTTCGATAAAAATTAAAACAGTATACAGGATGTTTCATAACTTCGAGTACATACGTTAATGGTATATGTTGTTGGATATGTTGATTACGAATATAAAAGAATTTTTTTTAATTCGAAAAATTAAGGGTTGTTTACCTAAAACATTTTTTGTAGTACTGCACTGGATTCGCTTTCCTATTAAACACAAACAATGAAGTAGGTAATCAACAATTTAAATTACATAATACTACTAAAATAAACAAACAAAATTTAATTATTTTTAATGAAACGATAATTATTAACATAATCATTCACCCAGTGGCAGTGGCAACGAAAAATTTTGAACTGGGAAACATGGAAAATGATATTGCGATTAAAAAAAAAAATCTTTTTGATTCGTAATCAGCATATCAAATAACATTACCATGAACGTATGTACCTAAAGTTATGAAACATCCAGTATTATTATATGAGGGATTATTATAGTCATTATTAACGAAGATGCAAATCATCTGAGTATATAATGACCATAATCCCGAATATAATACTATACTTTTTCTACTTCTGAAATCATTTTTGAAAATGATCGAAATTCATTGAAAACATAAGTATGAAAACTTCAAAATAAAAATACACAATGAAAACTGACTACATGTCAGTTGTCAGACAGCAGTTGCATGTTGATCCACATCACGTCTTTATAATAACAGTGAATTATGAATTTCTTGCCATGTGATTGGTCGATAAGAGTGTATTATGAACACAGTAATTCATCGAAAAAATTGAAATAATGGGGATATATTTATACAGGAGTAGAAAAATAATTTTATTTACGCTATTGAGTTAATTAACACTTATTCCATTCATTTTGAGTGAATTAAGAGCTTCATTACTGCACGTGTTTTCATTAACGTACTATTTATTATAAATGTTGATAATACAATCTTTACAATTCTTTAAAAAAAAATAATATTTAATTAATTATTAACTTTTGAAGCTTGTTCTTCTATATCCAACGAAATAATTTGTAAATCATTCTCACGAAATGATTCAACAATTTATGAAAAAAAAAACTGCAGTTTTGTTTAATGTCAAATTGTGGTCGTCATGGATTAAAAACATTTTTCTACTCGCAAACCGTAGCCCTCGCCTTCGGCTCGGACTACAAACTTTTTGCTCGCGTGGAATATGTGCCATTCCATTACTTGTTGTAAAATATACTATTGCAGCAACTACTTGAATTAATTTTCTACTTGTTAAAAAATTAAGTAAAATTATTTTAATTTTTTAAATTTTGGCGGGCGTAGATAAAATATTGTACAATACACGTGCCATAATGCATTATTAATATACTTATGTGATTAGACAACTCGGCTATCGCTTTGTTGTGCAAATTTCACATGCGTCTTTTAAAAATGTTTTTATTCCACTTATATCGTAAATATTTATTATAATATAGACACATATGAATAAATAACGAATATAAATACACATGGAAAAACTCTAAGTTAAAAGATAAAAATTATACACAATATACAAATAAAAATTAGATAAATAAATGAATGATGGCTCAAGTTAATCTGGTGCTAAACTGTTTAGTATAGTGGTTACTTTATAAACTTCGGCGTAGTTCTTTTAATAAATATTTCACTGCTACTGTTTTCTGTATAATTCTTCGCATAATACACATCAGTCGACCATCACATCCTTGTATTTAATTTAATAGCTATTTATTTATTTGCTACTCTGTATAAGGGAAAGAAATTTAAAAATATAGAAATATTCTCGGATTACAAAGTGTGCAGTGTGCAGTTTCATTAAAAAAATAATTACATTTCAGGATGCTTTGTACATTTATTATAAACTAAAATAACCTTCAAGAAGGACTTACCTTGAAGTTCTGCGACGGTTACCAGCTGTCACAGCGCTGTCTCCTGAAACCAAAAAGAAAAAATATTAATTATATTTCCTCCTCACTTGTTCTAGTGTTTCCAGTTCCACTACAAACTGCCGAAGTTTTTGCTGGTATCAAATTAATATTTATTAATTAATAAACTCGAGTTTGACAGATGCCCATTTAAGCAGATATCAATTTGTAACTAACCGCAACTGGAATCTCTATTGTTAGTAACGTTAATCAAAGATGCTTATCCCATCTAAATTACTGTCTTCATTGATTGACTCAATTATGGGCCCTAGTGCATATTTAATTAAATGTGAATTTCTGAATACCAGAACCTATTGAATTATACACCAGTATCCAAAATATGTACTGCTTTACTTTCTTATACAGAGAGATCCATCAAATATCTCGCTTATTTATCACCTTAGCAATTTATTTTACATAACATGATTTATACAACAACATTTAAGCTAATTAATAGCGGTTGTACATTTCTGATATCATTTCCGGTTTCCTAGTAATTAATATCAACTTTGATATTTCAAATGGAACATACAATATTTTTTTACAAATTTGAAAAGTACGATAAATTTGCTTCATAATCATGTAAAATAATTAATATAGTACATTATTAAAAATTAAATGGCGAACACTTTATTTTTTATTTATTTATATAATATCTAATATCAGAAAAAATCGTTGGTTTAGTGTCATTGGAGGAGTACCAGTGACGTCACACAAATTTTAAAAAAATCATATCTCGGGTAATATATGGAATTTTCACATCTGGTTTT